>VOMN01125238.1:0-13079 GCA_014899125.1 Orchestia grillus
CAAGCGTATTATTATATAGATTGAAGGCTTGGCGATCAGGAAGAAACGACCAGAACTACCGATCTTGCCGGGATGCGTCTGACCATCACATCCGTTCTGGCTAGCGTTGTCACAGGACGAGCCCCAGGCTTTGCCCTCAGCTGCCTGTAGCTCATTCAGCAGCGAATGGGCTACAGTGACGAGCTATTCCCAGTCTAACTTTTTTGTCGGTCCATCTATCAGAAGCTAGAATTTTGAGAGCCCCGGATAGTTGATCATCGCTGGGCCTGCGGAAAGTTAGGCAGGGTTGTGGGCTTCAGGTTTTTTTCTCCCATTTCCTAGCATTTTTAGGGTGGAGGTAGCCAACTTGTTGACATTCCATCCGTGTGTTATTACTTGTGTATTTCTCTTCATGCCTTCAGGAGCGAGGTGATCTATATTCGCTTAACCGAGCCCCTTCGAATGGGTTGAGCAGTATTTAATTATATTCAATTATACTCGAGTACATACCTGGGGTGATAACGAGTCAAATGATTCTATGAAGGGTCAGTGTGATAAAAATGTTCGAGGACTCCTAATCTATACCCAGCCGGAAGAGTGCGTGTTGCCCTGTATGTCCATATTATTCCTAATCATAATTTTACAAAATTGTTGGGTGCCTATTTACCATATTTTACTCTTTTCGGATGGGAGATCTTGCTGTTTACGGTGATCGTAGATTCGATCTCTTCTTTGAGGACGAAACTGTTAATTAAGAAGTAAATAAATGCTTTCATTCGATTAGTTGACCCCGCTTAGTGTGAAGAATTTCTAATGTACGATATTTACAACACTTTTATTTTTACGTTCTGCTCTCGCCAATGTAACGATGTATTCTGATTATTGGTCGTGATCAAATTATCTTCAATGTAGTTACAATTTTTTCCATATTTAGGTATTAAAGTATCGCAATTTTGCATGTGTCGCGTTCCAACAGTCAAGGTAAACCTTGTACTCGATTATAGAAATACCGATTAAAAGTATAAAACTAACCTTTTTGGGAATTTCAGTACAGACTCGGATCAAACCTTTGAAGGAATCTGAGCATTTGCTTGGAGTTCATCTTCATTGCCGCTCGTCTTATGTTTGAGTAATTGAATTTTTTTTACCCATTTCAGATGGGAGACGTGAACACGGGACATCACTCGGTTACTCTCCGTCTGAAGACCACCGACAAGCACTTTGCAGAGGACCATCCTCACCTCAGGGTAGGGGGCCGAGTACTGCTAGGGTACCTCAGCTTTAGATAGGCCTTCGGGACTTCTGTCTTTCGTGCCCACTTTGCTTCCTTCCGTTTTCATTCCTTCTTCGCTATTTCTTATTTGTCTTTTCTTGCTCTTCCTTCTTAACTTGCTGTTTCTATGCGCAGAGGATCTTGTGTGGGAACACACCCTGTGCATAGAATCCCCGTTCTTCTAAGTCCATACTAAATGGTCCCTACTCTTTCGGTGCGAGATAGACTGAGTTACTGAAGCGCTGCTTTCACTACTACTACAACTACAACAATTAGGGTGCCTGGTGCTAGCCGAGGTACAGCGAAATCTCTCGTCTACAGACATCGCATAGCGTGCAACGGACACAATCTGCTCGTCTGAACACTTAGTCCATGGCCCCTAATGTCCGGTGTGAAAGTGCACATCAATCGCATGCGAAATATTCACGTTAACGGATTATCTCTCGCCAATTACTCGTTGATGGGATGTTCATTTGTGCCTGTGGAATCGTGTACAAATATCTATTTTGGCTGTATGGATAGTATATTTATCTAATAGATATTAAAGTTTTTTGCTCTAATAATATTTTGCTGATGTTAGAGTGTAAGCGTAGCATAATTGATGATAAAAGCTATCAACCAATGTTTTACGTAAAATATTCATTAACAAGCAAAATCACATTCTGGTAGGGTGATGATTTATCTTCAATAAAAGAGCGGGTGCAGTAATTGCAAATGATCTTAGATAACTGTGTTTGGAAATCAACTTTCACGTTCTTGATAGACGCATTGGCTGCCGTACGCGATGGACTTCTTTAGAGTTGTTGGGCGTGGGGGCTTTGGACGTGGTCCTGACAGAGTCTGATCCACGTCCGACCCTGTTGGGAGAGTCCTTTTGCTGGGCAGGCGACGAGTCTTTCATATATAGGCAGGGGTGAGCCTGTGAGAGGTGTGGGTGCCTGTTGACACTGGGAGGTTCTGGTTCAAAAGACTCCTTCCGTCCTAGAGGAAGTCGGTGCTGGCGGGCTTCATTGTGGTGTGTGAATGTGAACTGCTGCACAGGGGACAACCCATCGTGGTGTCCGTATGAAAAGTGTATTCATAGATGCTTTGTTCTGTCTACTTCACTCAAAGCATTTGCTATTTTAGCACTGGGCATTACTATTTTGCAGTCCACGATAATTTTATACCCAGTCTTAAGTCTTTTGCCGCCCCGTGGTTTGATTTTTAAAGTAATAAATAGAAGACGTAGATCAAGAAAATTAGAGATAAATAATTATAGATACTCCGAGGAAAAGTTGGACTGGGTAGTTCATTACAACTTCATCATTGTAGAATCTTACATAACGTTGCGCAGCTCAACTTGGGCTAAACTCAATTGTGCAACTCTAGAATTGTTATGCTAGAAGTAGCTTCTTTTTTAGAGTGAAATATATTTGATCTTTTCATGTCCGGTATAGGATAGGAGAGGAGTGCTAGTTGTACGTATAACTGTTAGTGTTCACAGAGTACTTTCGCTCATTTTGTTTAGACTATTTTAGTACGGGATCAGATTCACGTTTACCCTAAAAGGCCAACTTTTTATTTTTGGAGGAGAAAAGATTAAATACAATAATAGTCGTTTATATTTGATCCACTCATGCGCATATTCATCCTTGTTTAAAACGAAACAAGAATTCAAGACTAAGCTGGATTATTTCTGAAGTCCTCTGAAATATAGGTGGTCCCTATAAGGTTTACAGATGCACAAGAATATTATTTTAGTTTTCCTTCACCAGGACGAGAACAGCAGCCAGGAGAGCACCACCGTCGCGGAAGCCTCTAACACTTCAGCTCTGCAGAACCCTGGTGATCTGGTGGCTGGTGTGTGCTAAAGCGGCACTTGGTGGGGACGTTGCGTGCCCTGTGGGGAGGTCATCTGGTGGTACCAGGCTCCCTGTGTTGTCTGCTCAGCACTTCAACTTTAACTGAAATTGAATTTAGGGTCCACATGAGACGGGGCTTTTATTAAAGCAGCATATAAATTTTTTATAGTAATCGAACGCCCTACAAATAGTTTTGCTAAGCACTTAGCTTCTACAGTGCGGTGCCCTGGGCATGTGTATATTGTAGAGTGTGTTGTTATGCTTGCCTTCTTTTAATGATTTCAAGGTTGAGGACACTTTGCGAAGTGTCTTGCTGTCTGTAGAGAGAATCTTCGCTGCTGTGTATACGAACTGGAAAATATTTGGTTCCCGTAGTTTGTGAACTAGAATGCCTTCTTCTATAATTAGCCTATAAAGAAACTTGTGTACGGAATATGTGTGGAAGAATACTTAGTTACTTGTAATCCACGGAAAACAATGCTCTTCTTGTTTCTACCTTTAAAATACTCTCCCATCGACCGGCATACGAGACACACCTCTTACGACACTAGTCGTCCAGGGTAACTTCTTATCGTTTCGCTGACCTGCTCTTAATTTACCAAACGAAGTCATTCTTGCGGGCTCCATGGCGCACTGGTTAGCGTGATAGCCTGCGTGGTTACGTGAAAATCATTGCCTTAGCCGAGAGTCGAACCCTTGCTTCATGACTGTCAGGCTATCGCGCTAACCAGTGCGCCATGAAGTCCACACTAAGACCCTAGCCAGGCTTTGTAGGCCGTGTATGTGCAGAATAATCAGAGGACTGGCAACCGCAGGGGGCGCTGCTAGGTTTCATTGGCTATAAATAGGTCTTCAGAGGTCCTGTCTTACCTTGCCCACTTTGATTCTTTCAATTTTCATACCGTCTTTGCTATTTCTTCGTATCTTTTCTTCTTCCTCTTTCTTAACTTGCCGTTTCTATGCGTAGGGAATCCGGTGTGGGAACGTACAGTACCTGTGCATAGATTCCACGTTTTCTACAATCCATATGGTCCGTTCTTCTTTTCACTCTTTTTGGATCACATTTCATGTTGATAGAGAGCTTTAAACTAACGAATAATCTATCAACCAATCGACAAATTCTAGCTGCGTCACATAACAGGGCTCTAGGTACCGCACCGACATTGCACTCTGCACATGCGTCCTCCATTGCCCAGCTACCGCTGCTACCTTTCGATGAGGGGAATTTCGTAGTGTTCATCTCACTTTTTCTTTACTATGTTAGTTGTTGCCCTCATTTTACTAGAATCTTGAGTTGTTCTTGTTATTATGGTAATTGTTGCCTTCATTTTGTGATAATCTCGAGTTGTGTTTGTTATTACTTTACTAATTGTTGCCATTTTTTTGTGTTAATCTACATTTTTTGTGCTAATTATTGCCTCGTGTCTGCAAATGCAGGGAACCCAAATGCAACGAGCACTCCCATGCTGTCGACCTGCTCTTCCGTGCCTTCTGCTGCCGTCGCCACTACTGACGATTTGCCGCGAGGTCTCGAGGAGATCCAAATAAATGATAGCGGAGATACCAACCGTAACGATGGGTGTCATGACTGCGAGTGTGATCGTTCAACACGAAGTGGTGATCGCGCTTCACGAGGTACCCGAAATCGTGATATCGACTCAAGCAATTTTGTTGCAGGGATAGAAAGTAGTTCTGCCAGTGATAACAAAGATTCAGCCCCTCCTGCAAAGAAAGAATGCACCACTTCAACCGGAGAGGGACCCTGTGCTAACGAAAACAAGCCTCTAGACACCATAGAAAACCATCAATCCGTTACTAATAATTACAACGGCTCAGTCATAGAGATCTCCTCAGACGCCAGTAACGGTGCTCCAGCTACTCAGGCGTCCGAGTCTGTAGTCGAGATCGACGGAGTTAATTTCCAACGGTCTGCGCGATGCCGGCGTTTTAATAGCTTCGTGTGGACCAGTCCTCCTCTGGTGGTGCCTGCGACCCTGGAAGGTTGGTAGTGACTTAATGGATCAGTATCATCATGTGGCAATCACTGTCGGTAGCAGAGGATGGCAATTAAATAATCCCTTCAAATCATTTGACTTGTTCCTGGAGTATTTTAAGGTTTTCATTGACCTTAAATGCACTTTTTCAATGAAAGCAGGCAAGCAGGTTTGCTTCTTAGATTTGTTAACTAATTTTTTCTTCCGTAATCACGTTGGCATAATTGCTCATGCACTTCAGGTTTGATACTCCACTATTTAACTTCATATTATTATGCATTTTAATGTTGTAGTGGCTCATCATTTTCCATGCTTCACTCTCCCTAAATGCTACCGGCAGTACCCAAACGCAGAGTTCGCGAGCCTAGTTGTATTTAACTGTTTATCCTTAGCACATTTGGGGCTCTTACTCTGTACTGCGCTGAACATTTCGAGGCTTACTTACCCTCCATGTCGCATCAAATTCTGAGCTGAAAGGTCTTGTCTTCCACAACTTTTAATAACTTGGCGCTCGAAGAGAGGCTGACCTCGGCTCTTGTTCTTGTATATGTTAGAGAATGTGCGTTCTAGAGTTATTTGTAGATCGCAACTTCCAAAATAAGTGCAAAATAATTAGATTTATACCCTGAAATTTTAGGTCTTGATTCTAGGGGAGCAAATCATGTGAAAAGAATTTAACTTCTTTTAGCTGTAGCATATAGGTGTTATTTTATTCCTGCGAGAGAATATTTAAATGGAAGCTACCCTAGTGATACTTTACAGGGATTTTATGAGTGTGTACTTGATGGAATGTCAGGTTGAATATAAAGTTCAATTTGGATTGAACAAAAAACTGAATGTTAGAGAAAATGTTCGTTTTGTTGTGTGCTGGGTTGTGGAATTGAATGTACGTTAGATTGATCATAAGATCGTTCTCAAGATGAAATCTTGGAGTGAATCCTAAAGTGAATGTTCGGTTGGAAATGTCAGTCGATGTCAGGGTAGATAGGCTGAATATTGCGTTAATTTTAGTTAGATTAGTGCTAGGCTGAATTTTAGGCCAAAGTGCGGCTAATATAAGGTATTATGAATATTTTAGGTATGGTGAATAATGAAAAATAACTGAATGCTTTTTTGTGTTTCGTAGTAAATTGAACTGTCAACCAGAATTGGTGCGGACAGAAGCGAGCTAACACATTTGGTCATCTTTATTATTTGACTTCTCAAAGTTTTGTGTGTGTGTCAAGACTTTTAGGCTTTTCCTGTAGTCAGTTTCCTTTGTTCTTGCCTATCACATTCCTGCAAGTGTTTTTTTTTTCGATTTAACCATTAATTTTCTCACTCACAATAAAGTATTTCGTGCACGCTCCTTGCTCACCATTTGGCTGTGTAAATTTTATTGCTCTTATATTTTTTAAGGCAACGATGGTGAAGCTGGAAAATCAGACGCACAAGAGCAGCTGGTGCCCTCAATGGTTAGGAGCGGCACGAAGGCGACAAAAAGCGCACCTCAGGTTGATCTCAATGACAATGTGAACGCAGTGTCACTCCAACATCCATCACCGCTTGTGGAGGCTGGTCCATCGGCACTGAGTAATGTTACCATCGATCTAGAATGTTCAGAGCAGGTTATTGGTGTTCATTCTGGTACGCTAACAGGTCCCATAACTTCTGCTTCTCAAAATACGTTTGCTACTCCTACTGCTTACTCTCTTGATCGAGCCAGAGAAGACTCGATATCTGCAGCTACTTCGAACCTAGTGAGTGGAGTTTCAAAAGAAGATGAAATTAACGAAAAGGGAAATATTGAGTGCACTCCTATCGACAGTCCAGGTTCCATTGACGGAGATGCGACCCCATTGCTCGTCGCTAAGCTCTGCAAAGAAGAGCTGAATCCCACGCCTGACGACCGTTCGGCCGAGGTGGGAAGCGAGGCACATCAACGATCTCGTCAGACCGAGACTCCTGTCATGTACAAACGCGACAGCACCTCCTCATGTCGTACACCGATTCAACGCGCCCCTGGATCTGGTAAGAATTTTGGCAGCTTAGAGTATCTTTGGAAGGGGAAAATACACTTCTTCAGTATATTCGGCTGGAATCTCTGTTCAAAGGTTTTTTAGGGAGAATAATGTTTTAATATACTTATGTGATTCGTTTATCTACGCATAATCCATCACAGTGCTTGAACCGCCAATGAACTAATGGTTTAAAAGTGAAGAAAATTATTATAAAACTAATCATAGTTAATCGAAAATGTTTCGGAAGTCAGCTCCCTCAGCAGTTAGTAAAAGATTCTGCAAAGAACAATAAGGAGAATAATGTACCATGCACGATAACACAAAATATAACGCCACTGGAATAATGCTAACCACTGATATTACTTGTTCATAATCTGCAGTTGACCAGAGCTACCTGTCTCATTTAGCACTGGCTTTTCTCTAAAAGTTTGCAGAGACTAAAATTACGTATTTTACTGGTCAATAATCCTAAATTTTTGTTCTACTAGTACGAAAATCCGCTACCGGTGCTCGTGCGCTCATCCTTGATTTACAAATTTAGTTGCGCCTAGTGTGCGTCTACGTACGTTGCAATAACGTCGCGTAATTTCTACACCAGGATTTGAGAGCATCGCGCTAGAAGCTTCTATAGTGCACTCCTAGCACACCCCCTAGGCCCTCATGTGTCCGTCTGCCTCTATGCTGAGCAGTGCAACGCTCTAGTGAAGAAGGGTTGCTTCAAATTATTGGCAACTCATTTAGAGTTAGAGGACCTTGGAATTTTAGAGTTTTTGCATATTTTCCGGGAGAAGCCAGTCCTAAATCAGACGGATCGCTCTTGCCAACTGAAGGTTGTAAACAAGTAATGTCAGGGGTTAGCGTTTTATCGTGGGCTCCATGGTGTAGTGGTGAACGTGATGGCCTCACAGCCGATCGGACAAGGGTTCGAGCCTCGGCTCATGTGGGTGGGGCTTTTTCACGTGACCACGGAGTACTTCCCTTGGAAAAGGAAGTTTAAACCACACATTCCTCACATCCCCCACCACATTAGTAGTTGTAAGGCATTTAAAACCCAACGGTAAAACGTGTTGGAATAAATAAAGGTTCTTTTATTGGCGTTACTGTGTATTGTGCATTATTCTTCATTGTTCTTTGCAGAATCTTTCATGAACTGATGATGGCGCTGGCCTCCGAAACCGGTTTTCAGCTAAAAATAATTACTTTTTTAGATATTTTCTTCACTTTCAAACTTTTAATACCTTCATTTGTAGCATTACTTCATTATCATGTGGTTTTTCTAGTGCAGATAGAAATGCTTGGGGTTACTTATTCAATTGTGCTCTTGGTGATTGCTATTATTTTTTGCGCACCCATTCTTGTAGTGGTAGGATCTTGCTTCTCATTCATCTGTTGCTGTCGCGGGCGAAATTAGAGCACTTAACTGCATGTGAGGCATCGTGGGTTAGTTCTGCGTCTTTTTTTATTTTAAAATCTTTTAACAGGAGAGGATTTTATGTTCAGGGTTAGGAGATGAATGCTCGAGTTTTTATCCTACTCTTGTTGTGCTCTTGACGCAGTTTTGGGGAGGGGATGAGTTTTCTGTCATGTTTTTCAGGAAAAGTCCGATGAATCATTTAGGTCCTGTCCAAAATGCATCCTTTTCGTTAGCCTCAAAGACGAGCTCTGGAAGTGATTATTTTTAAAAGTATTCGAAACATACAGATGTTCTACGGCCACGGATCTAGGTGGTTTAGATGTCGATGTGTAGAATTCAGATACCTGTTCTTCGTGCGTCTCAGATGTTGTGTAGATTTTTTGGGGCCTTTTAGGGTCAGGGAAGGGGATGGCAGAGGGAGGCGAGAAGATATGCTCGCAATGCATGCTCTTGTCAGAAATCGTTGAAAAGTTGGAGGTTTTTTTTCTATTTATCATCTCTCTAGGAGGCTGGAGGGCAGGGGAGTAAAAATCCTACGCTTCGTGCAATCGACCTAATGCTGGAATGACTTCATTCCGTTTAATTTTTTGTCTCATTGATTAGATTGCTTTGGGGCTGCTGTTGAAACACTTTTTGATCAGATCAGGGATACATCGATTCTCGTGTACCTCATTCTAATTTTTGGTCCATGCAAGATGATTACATAATATTTAATGTCTGATCTCACTTTGTGCAGTTTTGTTCCTGAGTAACACAATGTACTCTGTCGATGCTCTTAAATTTTGTATTGTTTTTTACTCTGACATAACTCTTCATAATTTCATCCATTATTCTGAGTCATTTCGGAAAAATGTTTCCTCATAGAGAGCACGCGTTTTTAGTTTCGGTTCTAGTTAGGGTACAGTCTACATTATAGTGTGTTTACTTAGTTAATAGTATTGAAAGGCTAAGGTCGTGTTGGCAAGACATTACGTTTTAACATAACCAAGATAGGAAAGAAAGGACTGGAGGTGTAAACGAACTAAAGCTATTGACCAATCGAAATTCATTAACATAACACCACTCATATTGCAAATAGTCCGGGATTATTCGGAGGTTTGTAACTGGGATGACCATGAGGGTGGTGTTGCAGCGGGCTCGGGGGCGTCTCAGTGCAGCGTGCGGAGCGTGTCCGTAGCCCTGGCGCCCAGCTGCCCCAGCCCTGGCTACCCAGTGAGGTGCGCCTGTCAAGTCCACGCTGACGACGGACTCATGATCCTGTGCGACGTGTGCGGCTACTGGCAGCACGGGGTGAGTCAGCTAACGGCCGCATGAGCTGTGCCGCGTCTACTGAAATGAACTCCTCCGTCCATTGAGTGAATTGTGTACAGGTCGAACCCTTGCATCTGGCGTCTTGAGGTTTACCGGACCCGGAGCCAGCTTGTGCCACCTATGTTTTAGGGTACATGGATTTACTGCATTCTAGCCTTGAACAACGGTACAGATCGCATCCTTGAGCATGAATTCTACTGCTAAACTATAGGTGTTGCTGGATGACAGGATGCCGAATTTGAAAGGTTTAACCTGCAATTCTATGTTAACCCGTCTTCATTCGGTGTTGATCATGCACTAAATGATTGCTATTATTTTCCCCGTGCTACCGTCACTCAACGGAGTCACTCGAATTATGCGTGTGCTAAATGGGGTGTGTGTCAACTTGTAGGAGTGAGGGTAATTTGACGAGTTACATTATGGGTCTGCAACAAGTGGGGAAGATCAAAGATTATTACTCCTCGATGTATGCAAAGTAGTGTTACAATTTTAGGTAATTTTCCCTACTTCCCACACGCTCATTCTAATTCTTAATTTCTATGAATCTCATTAAAGGTTTTTATTATTAAAATTTTGACATTGAGATTGAATGGTATTGAAATGAATAAAATAGTGAGGTTTTAAAGGAGAAAGTAGTAAACTTTTTGGAAATATGTTAATAGTTTGTAAATGGACTATCAAAGTGGTTCAATATGACCCAAGAAATGCAAAATAAACATACCGCCCTGAAATGGCCTCGCACTGCAATGATTGCAAAAGTTTTATATCGAGCATTATAACATGAGCCACATTGTGTATGTCTGCTTCAATCTTTCTGATTAAGTCTTCACACTCCATATTTAAGAGCCTTGAAAATTTCACAATTTGATCCTGATGTTGCTGTTCAGATGATAGCTAATAAATTAGTTTTCAATTCCATTTATTGGTTAAAGAAAATAATGGATACTTTCTTCATTTGATCAACAATTTTGCTTTCAATAGCATGTAGGTTAGAATATATAACATACTCCAGCTGTCGACCAGTTTTGGTATGCTTTTTTCTCTAAGGTGAACCCAACAAAGTCATGAAGTATACCTACCCACTAAGGCGAGTCTCTGTGATAAACCTGATGTTTTTTAAGCACGAGGCCACGTCAGCCATAGATTGACCTTCGCGACTTATATTTTTCATCTCCGCTTCGCTTCTTTCAATTTGCACACCTTCATCGCTCTCTCTTCTTTGTCTTTTCTTCTTCTCCATTTTTAACTCGGTTTTTATGAGCAGGGAGTCCTGTGTGGGAACATACTTTAAACTCCATACCGAAAGGCTCCTTCTCTTCGCTCACTTTGGATCCCGTTACAATTGGACAAGGAGCCTTAAAGTAACTAATAATCTAATCTTGAAGTACGAGTTCCTTCCTTTTACATAACTTTGTGCAGGCATGCTTCTGTATCCTGCGGGTGGAGGACGCTCCAGAGAGGCACCTGTGCCAGCTGTGCTCTGACCCTCCGGCCTTGTGCTCCGACCCGCGACTATGCTTCCTGTCTCAACAGACGGTATCTGTGCCCATTTTGCTCGATCGTGTGTAGCTTGAGAATCTCATCAATTGGGATATTTTGTCATATTGTGCTTTTTCAGGTTAATTTATTTTCTCTACTCGTTCCAATGGCGCGAACTTCAGATGCAACAAATAATCTAAATAACGTACACGCCTTCGTTTATGCGTATGTAAGAGCTCGAATGTATTATCTGAGGTCTCCTTAGTAGTTTAGCTTTTAGATTTGCGTGGAAATTTTATCCATTCTTCATCGAAAACATATCCTTGTGCACAAAAACTTTATTTAAATTAACACGCTGTCGTGACTTCTTTTGATTAAACTCCAGCTTTTGTTCCACAATTTCCTTCTGTTTTATTTAAAACCCCTTGTCACTACTCTCTTCCGAAATATGGATCGACATTATATTCTTTCAAATTCACCTCTAGGTGGCCGTTTTACAAATAAGGCCAAACATAACATTTCAAGTCCCCCAATTGACCTGTGTTTTCTTACAGTTAGAGGAGACGTGCCTCTTCCGGCGCAGCCTATCAGTGCTGCAGAGCAGTGGTAGCAATGCGAACACAGAGTTCTCTAGCGTTGCTCTAGCGCAACGCCTTGGCTGTGACATCGCGCGTGCCACTACGGTCGTCGAGAAGCTCCTAGGCGCGGGTGTTCTCAGCGAAAGTGAAGTTGGCGACAGAAAGCGAAAAAGGTATTCACATCCTACAAAAATAATGTGTTTTGCACGCTGATTTTTGTTTTACTGGGAGTGGCATGTAGCGAGATGGGTCGCTTAAATTACCCACGTATCAGGAACTATTCTATTCTTGCGTCACATTTGCTCTCTTTTTGGAGTGCCACTGATGAGATCCCACAGTTCTTGCTTGCTAATCGTATACAGTAGTGTGGAAAAATATTCGAGTGCCAAAAGAAGTTTACAATGAAAGAGAGATCTTCCCAATTGTGAGCGGGTCTGAATTTTTGTTGTTAAAATTTTGTTAACTCCAAGGCACATTTCTACAATTTTTCTGAAGTTGATATTGTGGAGAGTGAGGGAAAGTTGTCGATTCGTTTTTCTTGTTTTAGGTAGATTCGAATGAATCTGTATTGTGAGACGCGTTACGCACGTTCCAACTCGTGTCTTCAGGTGCAGGGAATGGGAATAGCTTTCTTTTGTTATGATAGTTCACCATGTGTCCTTCATCTCACATTTCCCCTCTGTGAGCATAGGATAAGCAATAGGGTCATAGGTAGTTAGGTTTGTTTATTGAATGTTATGGAGAGTGGCGACTTTAGGGGAGTACTGTTAGGTTACCTCTGCTATAGATAAGCCTTCGGGAATTGTATCTTTTGTGCCTACTTTGCTTTTTTCAATTTTCATATTTTCGTTGCTCTCTCTTCTTTGCCGTTTCTTCCTCTTGTTTTTTAGGTTGCTGCTTTCTATGCGCAGTGGATCTAGAGTGGGAACACACCTTATGCATATTTTACGCTTCCTTCGAGTCAGTACTGAATGGTCACTTTTTTTCGGTACTTCGTAGTCCAAGTCACTGAAGCGCTGCTACTATTATATTTTCTACACGATTCAGTGTCACCTGGTTGCTTCTGGTACCCGAAGGGTGCATTAGGCACGCGTATCAGTCGAGGTTCCGGTCGGGCTAAGTGTTGAAATTAAGAATTTTTAAATAAATTTCCACACTCCTATTGGCTGCGTGACGGTGCCTTATTTTTCAAACAGTCGGGACAGTG
>VOMN01125239.1:0-10019 GCA_014899125.1 Orchestia grillus
TAACACCCCCAAGACACACCGCACAAGACCCACTCTGCGTCCAGTCGGCGACGGTGTAGCGGGTCTTCATGGTGGCGGTGGCGGAGCTGAAGATGTTGGGGAAGCGGACGGCGTCGAGGGCGCGGCTCTCCGATGGGTAGGCCCGAGCGATGGGTGGTGGGAGCATCGCCAGGCTGCGGGGGCATGTCATCAGGTCGCCCGCTCAGGCCAAAATAACTGAACGCTCTTCAGGTAGTCATTAACATCATGGTGAGCTTCTTAAATTACTTGAAAGCTTGTCGTTTAATTCAGTAGCGAATAGTAAACGTTTCATAGTCATGATATTGTATTGTTAATGTACCAACTCTGCCACTGAGTGGGACTGATTTACGCTCACCAGTGACGCGTGACGTAGAAGATCAGTCACGGTCATCGCACCCGTCACTGGTGAACGTGGAGATGACTGTGGAGATCAGTCCCACGGAGTGAGAAGGTTAACATTGCAACTCTCTTATGCTAAAATTAGAAGAAAATGTACACCGTATGTCAACCCTGTTGTTCTCTTTGGTATTTTTCAGTATTTAAAAATACTGCAATTGGACAAGAACTTATCTGTTCCACAAAGGGCACCGAATTTGATAAGTTCGAAGAGCATACAAACGTATGCAGACTCGGTGCAAGCGCACATATGAATAACATTGTGTTATATCGCTAAACCGAAAGCATAACCCATTATGAAAACGCAAAATATAAGAGTTTTCATGGATATTCGTTTTCCATAATTCACATTTCAAATTCGGCGACCTTTATGGAACACCTTACGTTACCCAGCCAACCCCGTCACTGACCTGTGCTCAAAGGGCACCGTGTGGATGGTCTTCGTAGGGATGGTGGTGGTGAGGGCTGCTGCGGGAGGGTGCAGCATCAGCGGCAGCCCCGCCATCGTGTCACTCCTGAGCTCTTGGATTCCTCAGAACAAGTTCGGGACCCTGGGCCACACTTGTGTGCTTCTTTTTAGGAATGTCAGATTTTAGCTTCCTATCCAAAGAAAAGCACTTAGGCTGGTATCGAACCTTAGGCTTCCTGGATAGGGAGCAAGCACGCTACCGCTTGCGCTACGAAGCTTAGTCGCTTGCTAATGCCTGATATCACTTGTATTTATTTTCTCTGTACCTATACTATAACTGCCTTGGTAACTGTGTTCAGACCAAATTATGACTATATTACGCTAATTTACTGTGCACTTATGCTAAGGGTGCTCTGGTGTTATTATTCAGTCGTAATGGTGAACCATATACAGGGTGACATAGAAGTCCTGCAAAAAATACTTTTTCATAAGTACACAGGAAATAAATTAAACTAACATTAAATTTGTTTTAACAGGCTCAAAGATGTCCTAAAATAGCATGTGTCAAGTTTCATACAATAAACCCTCCTCTCTTCACAACCTTTGGAGTTACCTCCACTGCTGCATGCACGACATCCATCGGTAATTTGGCCCATTCTGGTTGCAGTGATCGTTTTAACTCTTATACTGTCGAATGATGTCTTCTGTACACATTCCTTTCCAAAGTAGACCACACACGGTACATTGAACTTTGGTACATTGAATTCAGATCCGGGCTCGAAGGAAGCCATTCTTCCTTAGTTGAGACGTCAGGAACTCCTGAGCCATCCTTGTGTTCGTTTAGAAGTGTGAGCGAGTGTTCCATCTTCTGACCTGACCTGAAAAACTGACCTCCTTTGAAGAAGATTTCACTTAGGTTCTTCACCACTGGCTCCTGAATAAGGTCGTCATGAGTTTTAGCGTTAATTTTCACTCCCTGGGGCACAAAACCAAGGGAGTCTTCCCCTTTTGCAGATATTCCTGCCCAGACTGTGACTGACGCTGGTTTTGAGTTCGGCGGACATGCCTGATGATCCCAGCTATAGCCGAAACATTCTGAGTGAGAACTCTATCATATTGGTTGAATGCTTGTTCAATGGTGAATATTTTCTCGCCAGTGATCACAACAGATTCGAGACCGTAAACTGCGACTTCTTTTTGAATAGTTTTTTCCTTTAGGCGTTCGTAAGAAAATGGATGTCTCTCAATTTAAAAAGGGAGAGTCCCAAGTCTCTTTTCATCAAGTGACGAACAGATTCTCTCGATACACCGAGTTCTGCAGTTATTTTCCGTATAGGCCTGTGTGGATTTCTTGTCACTCTTGAGTCGATCTTCTTCTTGATTTTCTGGCCCGTTGGGGTTCTTGGACGGTTACTTCTGGTGCGATCATTTAAGCTGCCGGTCTCCTTATTACGTTGGATTGTGCGGTGTACGAAAATACGCCTTGTTTTTTAAAAATTCGAGCGCTTCTTAGTTTCAGTCGCAGACTTTTTTGCCCGATGAAGCTTAACGATAGCAGACCTTTCAGCTTTCATTGCTATACGAAAATGATTTGTCTAAATACCGGACTAATTGTTACAATGAATAAAAGTTAATACTAGGTACTATTGAATCCAAAAATATTAGAAGTGTTAGCTTACCTTACAGTACTATAGATTATTAAAAATAAATTTGAACCAAAGTGTTTTTATCACCCTGTACGCCAATTTACTCTCTTAATTATGCATGTTGATCTCGTTATTGATATCGATAGTCTCATTCGGTCCCACATCCAAAAACTTTACATTTATTATTAATAATATTTTTCTTATTTAAGCTAATTCGACTGTTCATATTGATTATCAAAACTATGCATGCATGTAACGTCTCAGGACAATTTCAGGTATGGTGAATGTACGACTAGCTTTATTGTGAATGCACCTTACTGGTGTACGTTCACAATAATCTACGTTTAACAGTTAATTAAAATAAGAAGAGCTAAAAGTTACCCTTTAAGATCAACAAAAGACGTAAGTGTCTGACACGCTCCAGCCAGCAGAGAACAGCTTAATTTGCTCGTGTGTGTTGCAGAAATTCTTTTCAATAGAGAAGTCAGCAAGTTAAATTTTCCTGACTGCCTTTCCTTCGGCTGGTGTTTTTTAAACATTTTCTCATACCTTTTTGAATATTATCACTAGTCTACCCTGTATTTTGGTAAAAATTTCTCAATAATTTTCATTTTATTTTCAGATTATTGTATTGTAATATCGATAGTCCACTGAAGTTTTTCGTTACTGGTTTCGGGTTTAAAAAAATACGAAATTTGAGGAAAACTCCAGTGAGCATTTACAATTGTTGAGCTGCTGCTGTTGTCAAGAAGCATCGTCCTCTTTTCCACTCCCCATAAACGTTTTGACGATGTCGACCGTGCCTGAAAATGCACCCGAACGTGAGTGACCTACTTTAAGTGAACTTGTAGGGGAACCTATTTTTCCTTGGGGCCTACCATGTACCTTGGACCTAGTGTTGATGTTAGCCATCCCTGCAGGTTTTTCAGAAAACTTTTTCTGGTATTTTAGCAATAGTTTCTGCCACTGATAGCACAGTTCCCTGAAAAACTCAGCGAGGGAGCCGACATCTACGCTAGGTCCGATCTGCGAACGTGAGATGTCTGGGACAGCAGGTTTCGCGAACAGTTAAATACTTATTTTGTTCTCGCTATAACCCCGTGATATTTTTTCTGCTCTTTCCTTCCCCTGATCAAAAGTGTTCTTGAATTTTCTTTTCATAGTGTATCTTTATAAAGACTTCTTACCTAACTAGCCCAACTCGGTACTGCATTGTTGAAAACATAATTCAAACTAGACTGGTATTTTTTCATTCTTTGCGCTCTTCACTTTTCATCCTTTGAGCCGAGAGAGCATCTCTCTCGGCAGTGCGTTGCTTGTGACATTGCGACCTGTGAAGATTCCATTTAACTCATAACTTCTATTTTCGATGGAAATAATTCCGAATGACGATGCTGGTAACAGAAGGTAATAAGAAATATGTGAGTTATTCACTGTACAGGACCTTTATATTTTATACTAGAATAACTTACACACGAAATATGAAACTAACATAAAACTATTTTATCTTTTGATGTATGGTTTAAGTATCCCACGACTTCTTTTGGTCCCTTTTATGAAATGGTATTTTTTCCAGCAACGGGATTACATTTTTCCTTTGAACTTCATCGCTGGTGCTGATGACCTGCCAACGACTAGTTTCTAAAAGATAGGCAACTCTTATTTAGAAAAAAGTGTTAGTCTTTAATGAGTTAGTAGTTTGATACTCCAGCGTTGAGATGAGCGTGGTCATTTTCTTAGAGCAAGTCTCCACACCGTAGTGTAGTTATTCTGAGGAATAGTCTAAGCCTTGTATAGGTCGCTCCATACTAATAGTTATCGCTCTGTGTGAGTTGCCCTATCGTAGTATTGTTATCGCTCTGTATGAATTGCCCTATCGTAGTAGTGTTATCGCACTGAATCGATCGCCCTATCGTGATAGTTATCGCTTTGTATTAATCGCTTTACATTAGTCGCCCTATCGTAATAGTTATTAGTTTATATTGATTGACTTATCGTAGAAGTTATCACTTTATATTGCCGGGGTTCTTGCTACGTTTATTGTAGTCATCGCTCTATATTGTCGGGGTTCTTGCTACGTTTGTTGTAGTCATCGCTCTATATTGAGCAAGTGGTAAGGGGCAAGTGTGCTATGGGGTGCAGGTGTGCTAAGGGGTAAGGGGCAAGTGTGCTAAGGGGTGCAGGTGTGCTAAGAGGTAAGGGGCAAGTGTGCTAAGGTGTGCAGGTGTGCTANTGTGTAATTAATTAATTAATTTATTTATTTATTTATTTATTTACGAGCGGCAGGTTGTAGAGGTTATTAGATCTAACGCTGGTGCTGTAATTGTGTACCAGGGAGTTAGGGGCTATAAAGTATGCATCAAAGAACGTTTTGCAATAGAAAGAACGTTCTTAAACATTTTAACAATACTCTAGCTTTCGGTCCCCGTAAAGTTTTGCTCACGCGCTCGTGCAGACACCAAACCGCTCCAGAATATAGAAAGGTAAATGCGATGGACGTTAAACTTGGTATCATAGATACCTCAAATATTCAACGCTTTAAAAGTCGAGGCCTTTCACAGACGCATGTTTCACACGCGTACCATCATAACCGTGTCTCTCGCCCTCCCGCACCCGCCAGACTGCCCCGGCACGGAGAGCCAGGACGCAGGGCGTGTCTCTGCCTGTGCCGGGTGTCCCAACCAAAAGATCTGCGCCTCAGGTGCTGCCGCCGCTCCTGACGAAGGTGAGAACTCTCCCTTCTTGAGACTGTAACTTTAGCAATTGAAAACAGAATATTCACTGAGGACTTACTTTTTATAACCCAGGGCTGGGTTTGCATTTCTGGGCCAAACAAACAGGGGGCTGGGAGTAATTTCACGCGACTTCAGACGAAATGTTTACGTGGGGCACATATCTCATATTTGAAAAGCTAATGGCTCACATTTTTGTGTCGTACGAATAAGGAAAGCAGAGGCGACTAAGATAAATGAAGCTTCTGTGTCACGATAGCTAATATTCATTCATGGCCTCAAGAGGTTTGTTGTTCGAGATTTTCAAGCGTACAGTTAAGTGTGGGTAGTAATTTCCGTGGATTTATGGGTTAATTTTCCTGGAAAATTTGCCTGTGAACGAAGAATCATTGAGTCTTGAATTAGACCCTGCTCTTCATTCTACGCTGGGGGTCACAACAAAGTGTTATCACACTGTGATTGGTCGTGCAGCATTTATCAATTATCAAACAGTTAAAAATCGTATAAAGCTTCGTCAAACTAAGTAGCGAGTAAATAAAGTTTTAAATCACCAGATGGTAGCTCTATTTAACTCTCGTTAATTCAAATTAGCTTAAAAAAATCGCAGACGATCGTTTAATTAAGAAAGCGAATTAAATTCTGCATCTCGTTTAATCTGTGCTTTGTTTGCTGACAACGTTGAACACGTTGACGTGCGGTAGCCCTGGTCAGTTGCTGTGCTGTGTAGCGATCTTGTGTTCAGTTTTGAATGGATGCGAGGCTTGGCGAAATGACCTCTCAGGTTTGTTAGTTCAATAAAAACAAAATAAAATAAAGAATATGCAAAATTATTTCCATTTTCTGAATGTGTACGCAATGCAATTTTGTTTTATTTTATTTCATGTTGATAAAAATTATGTTTTTTCAGAATTTTATTCTGAGTGTGTCAGACCATCGGCCGCACGAGCTGTTCAGGTCATTTGGCAGTCGCAGCAGCAGAGCAACGGTTGTCCAGAAAACACTTTTCGTTGGTGTCCCCTGGGGGGCCCTGTTAGGTTACCTCAGCTCTAGATGGACCATCGGGACTCCCATCTTTCGTGCTCATGTTACTTCTGTCTATTTCACACCTTCTTTGCTGTCTCTTCTATATCTTTTCGAAACTGTGAGGAACCTGTGTGGGAACACACCTTGTGCGCAGATTCCCCGTTTTCTATAGCACATCCCCTCAGGGGGCATAGGATAGGCCATAGGCAATAGAGGTAGGTTAGTTAGGTTTGTCTATCCTATGCTATGGGGACTAGCACCCCCAGGGGAGTACTGCTAGGGTACCTGAGCTTTAGATAGGCCTTCGGGACTTCTATCTTTCGTACCCACTTTACTTCTTTCCGTTTTCATTCCTTCTTCGCTATTTCTTATTTGTCTTTTCTTCCTCTTCCTTCTCAACTTGCTGTTTCTATGCGCAGGGGATCTTGTGTGGGAACACACCCTGTGCATAGATTCCCCGTTCTCCTAAGGCCATACTAAATGGTCCCTACTCTTTCGGTGCGACATAGTCTTGAGTTGCTGAAGCGCTGCTTTCACTACTACTACTACTCATACTCACTCTATAGCACATGTGAAATAGTGCCATCTCTTCGCTCTCTTTAGATCACACATGTGCACAGGGAGCTTTAAAACTAACTAATAATCTAATTTAAAAGACGTTTGGTTTACGGAATTCAAATTCAGTGTAATGAAACACTTCAACAAATTCTGTCCATTAGTTGAGCTAGTCGAAAGAATTGACGGACGTCATTGTAATTGAACAATTTTAACTGACGTACGCCGTTGTAAGTCAACGATTTTAACTGACGTACTCCGTTGTAAGTCAACGATTTTAACTGACATACGCCGTTGTAAGTCAACGATTTTAACTGACGTACTCCGTTGTAAGTCAACGATTTTAACTGACATACGCCGTTGTAAGTCAACGGTTTTAACTGACGTACTCCGTTGTAAGTCAACGATTTTAACTGACATACGCCGTTGTAAGTCAACGATTTTAACTGACGTACTCCGTTGTAAGTCAACGATTTTAACTGACATACGCCGTTGTAAGTCAACGGTTTTAACTGACGTACTCCGTTGTAAGTCAACGATTTTAACTGACATACGCCGTTGTAAGTCAACGGTTTTAACTGACGTGCTCCGTTGTAAGTCAACGATTTTAACTGACATACGCCGTTGTAAGTCAACGATTTTAACTGACGTACTCCGTTGTAAGTCAACAATTTTAACTGACGTACGCCCTTGTAAGTCAACAATTTTAACTGACGTACGCCCTTGTGTGCCAACAATTTTAACTGACGTACGCCGTTGTAAGTCAACAAGTTTCTACGCCAGCTACCTGTTGGCCACCCAGCCGTGCTAGCTGTGTTGTGTAAAATCAGCGGCAAAGTTCCAGTGAAGGTGGTGGCCGTGTCAGCCACAGGTGTTCATTGTGCTGTTAATTATGATTAACACGTTGACTCCGATCCTCCAAACAGGTAAAATTACATGCCAACAAATATCTCTACTGTGAATTTAAAAATGAAAAATTTTGGTTTCACAAATTTGGTAACTCTATTAATTTTCTTTCTAATCAGAATTAGCTTATTCCATTGATGAACACAAATTTGACGAAAACTCGAAAATTTGTATTTATACATGATAGTGCTTTGGTTACATTAGGTAAGGTTAGATGATCGCGTGTACCATATATGACCCACTTCGGAGTCAACGCGTTAAGCAAATAAAATTAGACGAATATTGAAACAAATATTCCATTTGGTGTTCGCTTAGCTTTACATATTTCTTTACCACTTCCTTTTTTAATACACTGTGCCACATTTGGTTCGTGAAGTCAACGTAGAGGGCGCGGCGAAGCGACCTCACACGTTTGTTGATTTAACAAATGCAAAATAATGTAAAAAATGAACCAAGGAACATTTAACATGAAGGAAAAAATGCAAAATTGCATTAAAATCAAGGAAATAAGAAGCGTTTTTTCCATTTTCAAGTTTGTTTTGCTTTCATCAAACCAACAAACGTGTGAGGCGAGTCTGCCGCACCCCGTCCGTGCCTGGTTGACTCGCTGTGAAATACGCTATCGCTCTCAGAAAGTGACTCACGCCTGAGGTTATATTTAACATACAAACTATTGCATTTCTATCCCACTTTAGATAAATTATCCAAACTTACTTGTGATTTCGAGTTCACGTGCAGACTTGCCCGCCATCCTGGAGCGACTTCCATATCCATCACACAAGCCATCCCGTTTCCACCACACCTCTTATCAAAGACCCAACTCTCACCTTGGTGTTCGCGAACAGACCTGCCCGCCATCCTGGAGCGACTGTCGAGCATCCGCCACAAGGTCGTCGTGTTGTCGGGCAAAGGAGGCGTCGGCAAGAGCACCGTGAGCGCCATGCTGGCCAGGGCCCTCGCTGCCGACCCTGACACTCAGGTGCGTTTTTTCAACGTTTGAAGCGTTTATTGAACGCGAGCTATTGGCCACAGTAATGGAATTAGATGAGAAAAGACGAGTACTGAACTCGACTCGGGAGAGACACCTCTTGTGAGCCCTAATAGGGTACTAGGCTTCTAGGAAGTTACTGGACTTTAGGGAAGTTACTGGACTTTTAAGGAGCTGCTAGACTTCTAGGAAGCTGCTAGACTACTAGGAAGCGTTTAGACTTCTAGGAAGTTACATGTCTACTAGAAAGCTGCTAGGCTTTTAAGGAGCTGCTAGGCTTTTAAGGAGCTGCTAGGCTTTTAAGGAGCTACTAGACTACTAGGAAGCTGCTAAACTTTTTAGAAGTTACTAGTCTTCGTAGCAGTAACTAAACTTCTAGTAGCTTCCTACTAGACTTCTAGTAGTGTGTAATAATAAATGTCAGACTGACTTTTATTATTTCAAGCAAAGAGTCTGAATAATGTTTCATCTCAATTTATTATTTAGTTGTTGAAATTCTGATATCTTCAATAGGCTGGTACCAATAAATAATGTATTGAATGGACCGAAGCACTAACGCGTTGCTCCTTCACGGGGGACCTTGAAATAAGTTTTCGCTCGATTACTTGGCGCAAAAGAACAAGTTGTGAGCGGCACACTGACCATGGCCGGTGGGGGATGCCAGGAGGGCTTATGAAATTTTGACCGTGAACATTTGCCGGAAGCACGTTGCCAAATTCTGACAGCGAAGTTCGATCAAAAAACTTTTTTTTTTAACTTCACGGTGACAATCGCTTGGGGTGAGTGGAAACGCTAATTAAAGGTAGCAATAGCGCGAGACAAATGCAGCTGTTCTCTGGTTAAGCGGCAGGCACAACATTTGAGAAAGAATGGAGAGCGCAGCCATATTTATTATACTTTGTTCCAAATATTCGCCTTGCCAATTCGGCGTCCGATATGGAACACCCGCGTATAGCCCACCCGACCCAATGACTGGCCTGCGCTCCCAGGACTCGTGGTAGCCGTCTGACGTGTCGTCCAGCCGTCACACGCGGTCGTTGACGGCCGTCAGTGGCTGCAGCGCTGCAGTCATTCACTCTCTGAATTATAATTGCACTGCGAGTACTGCACTGTCCTGATCTGGTGCATTGTCGCGCACTGTTGCAGTGCTTTATTTGTACTGTGATTGATAGAGTGCACTACTCCTGTACTGCGACTGTGGCATTGAGAGCTATTTGATGTGCTGCTTTGTGCAATGCACTCTTCAGTAGTCATTGCGCTGCTCTGTTCAGCAGCCACTGCACTGTTCTATTCAGCAGCAACTGCACTGTTCTATTCAGCAGCCACTGCACTGTTCTATTCAG
>VOMN01125255.1:0-12591 GCA_014899125.1 Orchestia grillus
CTCTCAATACAAAATAAATTAAAGAGTACGTTCGCCAAGAACACTATAGTAGCAATAGAAATAAATTATCCAACGCTAAAACATTTAACACATACGTCTACTTTATTGTTTAGTAACATATCCATTATTTTTCAAAACCACTTCAAGTTTTCTTTCCGTAGCTTTCAACGGGCTGAGTCCATGAATCTGCCAACATGTTTATACATTCTCTATGAAACTTCTTCAGTTTTCCAGTATTTTTAAAATCTATGGCATGCACTCGTAATTTCCATTGGCTTCCACAAATTTTCAATTGAATTAATATCTGGTGACTGACTAGACGATTTCAAGATACCAACGTTGTTACGCCACAGCCATTGTAGAGTTTTCCGGACAGTGTGTTTTGGGTCGTATTTGTGTTGAAACATGGAATCGTAGACTTAGTAATTTAAGCTCATCAAATTTTGCTCCTGATAAAACTTTTGCGTATTTTGATGTATTCATTATTCTCTCAATTATTTTCATTTGTCGAACTCCATTTGACGAAAAGTACCCGCATGTCAGCACGCTTCAACCACCAGATTTGAGGGTGGGTATGGCTCTCTTTGACATGATTTCAGTTCGTGTTTTCCTCTATAGCTCGCTGCTTATGTTTCTTCTTACAGCAAGATCTTGGATTCATATCACCAAATTACTCTTTCTACCTGCAACCTGACTAACTCATTTTCATGTACTTGTGCAAACTTAGTACAATCCTGCACGTATTTGCATTTTAATAATAGAGTCATTTTGGCTGGCATACAGTTCATGTTTGTGAAGCACAATGATCTTTTAATTGTCTTGTTTCAACTCAAACGTTTTTTATGTGACTTTGAATTTCGCAACTTGGCCAAGTTAGACGAGTTTATCTTGACATTTTGGGCTACAGATCGTCAAGCACCAGCGCTTAATTTGCGTGGCCGACCACTTCGCTGGATGTTCGCTGCAGTTTGACAACTTTTTCCACTTTCGAAGAATTGCTTCAACTGTGCTGATCAGCAAGTTAAGATCTACAACAATCTTTCGGCATCCCGTGCCTTTCTTATGACGCAACGATTTTATTTTCTACGTATTAACCGTTCGTTCTTAAGTTTTACATGTTTTACACATGTTTTATGCTGCGCAGCAATATCACCGCAGTCAATAATGATGGCACAGAGAAACAGTCTTGTAATGCTGTGATTGGTTGGAATAAAAAGTACCCGATTGTGAATGCAAAATATTCTAAAATACTCCCTGTATTAGAATAATAGCTGCGCGGGGTGCTATACATACTTATGCATAGGGTAAATAATTATCATTGCAAATAAAATATGTTTCAAAAAAATACCCTTCAATTTCCTTCAGCGTATACATAGATGGACAATGTTCTTCAGAATGCATCTGCCAATGTTTGTTACTTGGGGAACAATAAAAACTGTGACGTACCAAATATTCATGTAGCCCACTGTATATTTAATTTAAATTTAAATCAGTGCATGGAAAGAAGAAATATTTACTTCCACTGGAGAAACAAATTTACAACCCTTGCACACTTAGTATCGTTGATAAACATTAGCATTAAATGGATGTATTTATCCGTTAAACTTGGTGGTGCACTTCGAATAACTCATAATAATATGTCATGGGATGAATTTTTGAATTCCTACGAGTCATTACGAAGATAAATTCACAATTTATCCAATGTAAGTACAATATTTGAACTCATTTATTTTGAACACATTTCTCACGCATGCTTTGGAACGTTTTTAATATTTCAAATACTACTAATCAGTGCTAATAAGGTTTAGTGTGAATACGACGGGACTCGCGGCGATGGCATAAATGTGATGTCAAACTCCGAGCCTTGATGGTATTGAATTGAAAATATATTCTGTGGGTTTAAATTCAATTATAGTGATGAATGCCGTGGCATTTTCCCCAACTTACAGCCGCCTCATAGAAAGGAAGCGAAACTGGCGAGAGCTTAGACGACTAAAATTTTAAATGAATCTAGATGTTCAGGCAAAAAAAGTTTGATTGCTTCAATGAGAGCCCATTAGGTATACCATGATTATAAAAATCACGGTTTACTTGCAGATGAATGGAGGCGAAAGAAAATGTGCTTCAATGCATATAAAATGATATTCTACACAAATTTTGCAAACGCTGACACTTGAAATTATACAATCTTAATAATTATTGGATACCTATGTCTCCATTCTCTAAATTCTACTCAATTTAGTTTAATTGATTTCAACCTAGCTCTCCAAATGGAGGATTCCAAGCCACACCAAAAAAAAGGACAAACAATGAATTTTCAGGCACCAGATATGAGGAAAGTATTGTAAATCCTCAAGATTCCTCCCACTTTATTATGTGAATTATTCAATGTTCAAAATAGATAAGCTAAAAATCAGACACATCTATTAACACGAACTGAACAGGAAGTGTGGAATCCCCATTCAATCGTAATCGATCCCTGTCTCTATCGTAACACTTTTGAAATAAAGATTTATAAAGTTCTCAATGTCCAAAGCCCCGGAGAAAACTTACAGGAAATTAGAAACAACATAATCCACGCAGAAAACGCACACTAATTGAAAGGTGGAAAGCTTAAGACGAATTGAAATTTAATGGCATAACAACAATGTTCTTTTAGTGTTTGTATACTCAACTTTAGTTGAAGATTGACTCTATTTTCATACATTAATAATACAAAATGATCCTCTTCATGAAAGCGTTATTTTATAGTCTTCTCGTGTGAAAGTTTCATCACGCCTAAACATCCAAGCTACTAGAAGTTTGATTTCGGAAAATAACCCGTAGGTTTTTCAAACTTCGATTCATGATAACATATAATATTTGCTACATGATATTTTAATTCGCAGATGATGTTGTTCCTGCTGAAATTCTAGTTAGTTTGATGTTTTTTTACAAATCAGACGCATGTGTACGGTAAATCAGTGACAGTGTGAGAAATTCTCCATACGCACATCCGCGGTTGTATTTAAAATTAGGTTATCGGTGTGGTCGCGCTCTCGCTGTGCCTCTCCCAGTTGTTTCTCCCTGGGCTGATGCTGGGAAAGGTATGATGGATGGAGTTTTGTGAATGGAAAGGAAAACTTATATTTTTATCAAGAAGCGATGGCGTCTGGCCTGGCATGAGGGCCTCAAGTTCAATTGATTCTGTCGGAGCGTGAGATGTGTGGCACTGGACAATGCGCGTGCCCTACTCCAGGCCTCTCTATGTTGCTGCAACTGTAATTCAATCTGTTCTCAAGTGGTGTTCCTGAGATCTGAACCTCATTATTTTGAGTCAGGATAAATTTGAAGCTCTGTAGGCTTAGAGCAAAAGTAATGCCCATTTATCAATTAAAAAGAGAGAACCAAGAATACGGTACAAAATTTGTGAATCGTAAAATGTATTTGCATGAAAAACCAACCTCATTCCATTCAGTCATTCACAATCATGCCTTTCAGTGTAATACAAGGGTGAAGAAAATATCTTTCAAATTTTAAGGTAGGACAACAGTCTCATTCAAACTTTGAATTTTTGAATCACAATTCATTTTTAAAATGAAACCTGTCTTAGATAATAATGTCAGTTCATTTTATTTCCCCATAGTCAATAGGCAGTTTATCGAGCTGTTTTCCCATAAAAAATTAGTCGACCTACTTTTCCTTGTATGCTGCAAATGGCTTTCTATGAACTGTAGTTTAATACCTGATGATGAGCGAATGCTCAAAACGTATTTCTTTTCAGAAATTTTTTCACGCTACTACATTTTATGATCAAAAACGTGTTATACCGTTTTCATGATTTTGTCTTTTTTATTTTCAACAAGAAAATTTCAGAATAAAACTATTTAACTAGGAAGTTGGTATACGATATAATTAAATTTAAAACTTATTTGTACATCAATAGTGCGGCCGATGAATTGAATTCACTCGATACTATATTTTGAGTGGTAAATTTTCTAATTAGGTAACAAAATCCCAACACGTGGAGATGGGTTAGAAGTGTAAAGTAAAATAGTACACAGGTTAATATCCATTGATCTATCAATAGTTACATAAATCCTCTTTGTTTTGCATCTTCTTCATTTTCTATCTCACCTAGAACTCCCGTCTGCAACGTCTTCCTGTCTCGGCGCCTCTGGCATGGTCGTTTTACGGTGCTCTTGCAAATGGAGATCGCTCGCTTTAACTGCAGAGGATTTTACAAGTGGCGTTCCTTGAAAGAAATCTCGCTTTGCAGTTTGTAGGGTACGTTGTCAAGGTTACTATTGATGCATTTATCCCGTATTGACAAAGTTCACCTTTCGTACTCTATTGCATATTTTAACTTTCGATTATTTTCTTTCGTCAGGTGTAGCAGTTCCTTTCATACAGGAGAACACCCTGGTCCATCAACTAATTCGGTGACTTTCATTTGCCTGAGTAACTCGGACCAGCCGAGCGCTTGTCCTTGCAAAGAGCCACTTCTGAACCGATAGCAGTTGTGAACCGACCTCAGGGCACATTACTCTCTGGTCGCTTGATTTTATAAGACTCGACCTTCATCTGTAGGCAATTTCAAAAGTTTATTTTCGATAGAATTTCTTATGCATTGATGTTAGGAGTTTGATGGGATTGAAATCCCATAATACCACTTACTGAAGTTTTAGCCATTTATTAAAAGAAAACCTGTCTCCGACTTTGAAATACTTCAACCCAAAATTGGCTCACGTTGTGTCAGAATATTTAAAATTAGGCTTCGAAACGTGTGATAATCCCTTATTATGAGAGGTTGTCGAAGGTTTCCTACGTATTCACTTATTATTTTCCTTGAGGATTAGGAATCGATCTGTGTGCTACCATCACTATAGAGCTCTCTCTCATTTTTGGTCCGCTTGTGAAGTGCGAACAAAGTCACTGGTTTGAAATTGACTTTTTTTGCCTTTTTCTTCCCAAAAAAATACCGTTTTCGTGATGACATGAGTATAACACGCTTGAAAATTATCTTATAACTTTTCATACAAGGATTCTAATTCAATGCTTCTGTCAAAAAACATAGGAATTTTGATGCAGCGAATACGTTATGTAACATTATCACTTAAAAAGAAGTTATGTACTAAAAAATGTCGTAAATAATTATTTCGCTGTCCAAATAAGGTTAGGATACTTTAGGGAAAATTGAAGCGTAAAGTAAATATGGTGTAAATTGAGGCAACGAAAGTGTAAATTTATTACTCAGAAATATTTTATCTTAGTTGTAAGACTTCTGCACAGCGTAACTGCACTGAATTAGCTAGATTTCTAAGAGTTTCAAAGAGAATTACATGATTAGTCTCTATTTTCATTAGGAGGTTTTGATAAGATACCTCATAAATTTTCAATCGGAATTACCGTAGGTCAGATGTTGCACCCCAATCTGTGCAGAGTATTGGGTGACAACTCATTCCTTTGTTAGATGAGCAGGGTGAATTGATGCGTTATCTTGTCTGAAAACGGTGTCATCTTTATCATACAAGTTTAAAAAGGGTAAACAACTTTCTTCTAATATTTCTACGTGTTTCATGTCATTGGCTTGCACTTCGATTTCTACTAAATTGGCTTCATCGTGAAAAGAAAATTCTCCCCAAATGTTGAGTGGTAATGACGAAAATGAGCCTCATTCACGGTCAACATTAAAAGCACGTGAATCTCATCGTGCGAGATGGTTACTCATAGTTTTCGCTAATTTGCCAAGAGCTGAAGGTAAAGCAATGGCGTCGCAAATTGCTGAAAGCTCATTAAATCGTCCAACGTGCTCGGATCTGGGAATTGCTTTCACAGGGTCACATCAGTCCCAACATGGCTACGGTCGAGTTGCCGTGTTTCACAAACACGTGAAACATGTTTGTGAAATTATCATTAGGTGAAATTATCCCTGTAATCATTAGAAATGTGATCAGGTACATGGTTCTCATTAACTGTTCCATTTGAGAAAATTTATCCCCCTACTCTTAATTTAACAGGGCACAAGAATGAAAGAAGAGCTAGAATCATAGGGAGGTTGGAGCGATTTGTGAGAAAAGGATCATCGTTCGATCCAAGGGGTCACGGCAGCGCTCTGAGCTGTGCCATTCGGTTACAGTTCCTGCGTGATTACGATGTGTTATGAAGGCAATATACGGAAATTGAAGAACGTGTGAAACATTAACGAAAATATAACATGAATTTTAATTTATAAACAAAAATAGTGTATGATGGTATCAAATATATACAAAGCATGGGATGGGCGCATGTATGCCTAGCGCCGTGGATAGCCAATGTATGCATGTTTACCTCTGAGCCTGCCGAAAACGCCTGTTCGTCTTTTTTGGAAGCTGCAGCTCGACTGAAGTAGTAACTAGGTCACCCGACATAGAATTTTCATACATAGCGTTCACAAGGAATCATGACGGCCCTCTCTGCCTGCACCCGTTACACTTCAGACCGACCACGCGTTTTAAATTTGGCATGCCCTTTGTATTTGTTGCCAAACGATTTAACGCTTGTCACAGCCCAGATGCCCCAGCCAGCTGACAGAACTACGCAAAGCCTTTCACGATAATACTAGCTAACTGATCCCTTCACGAGATGTATTTAGCATGCCTTTTCAGTCTCGTGTTCAAAAAAACAAGTATACTTGAAAGAACACGTTCGTGTGCAGGCCCACTTCCAGCAAGTCACTTAACCTAAATGGTGATTCGGATAGACCGACGAAAACGTTCCTTGATCTTTAGGTATTTACGGTAGTGCTTCTTAAGTACAAGCTGTCAGGATCTTGTCTATCAGTGACGTTCATTAGATCCTATTGCTTAAGATTTTTGATTTGAATTGCAGGTATGCAACAAGCGCAAGAGAAGTTTGAACCCACCATGAAAATTCTGTCGAAATTTGCCAGTTGACACTATTCCGTTTCGTTATTTTTTGGTATTTTCGTTCTAGCTCTCCCTTGAATCTTCAGGTAAGTGTTAGTGATATCTTCTTATTATTATTCAGTCCCATGCTCTAATTCTACCTCTGCCTCAAACGACTGAGCACGTATTTGTATATGTTTTCCTCAATATGCATGGGTGAACAAATTAGAGAACGGAAGGGAGAGATAGCAATGCTTACGAAATGATTTAAATATTAGTTGAACGCAGCGTCCATGGTTTTCGACATGAATGATAAATTTCATAAAAAGAATATCTTATTAGAAAAGTTTCGTTAATTTTTAAATGCATTTCGAAATTCTGTGTGTACAAAATTAGAGAACGACCATCAAATATTGGCACCCGAGTGCACAAGAAATATAACAAATAGAAAAATAAAGAAAACTTTGAGAGCCGTAATAAATGAACAGTACACATTATTTGATTCCTGCTGATTTCATCACGCAGTTGCATATTGTTGCTCGTAATTTGCAGCATTGGTCCAGACTGATTTTGTTCCACTCCTCCCTGATTTCCCCCACAATACAACAGCGCTTGAACACTAGTGCTCCCTCACTTTATTCCCAAATATTTTCCACAAAATTTTAATTGGATTTAAGTCGGGGCTTTGGGTTGGCCAGAGCATCACAATAACATAATAATCTTTAAATGCTTGCTTCACAATCCTAGCAGCATGGATGGCGCGTTCTTCTCCATAAACTTGGTGCTTGGTATTTCAGAGTTTTGAATGGATGATACTACGTGGTTCAGGACAATGTTCTTGTGAACAGATGCATTGATTTTTCTCAATGGTTCTCTTTGCCCCATGGTTCTCTGACCCAAACCTCAAGAAATACAAGCAAAGAAGAAAAAGGAACAATCCGATGTAGGTACCTTTTGAATTAATTTGCAAAATTGAACATAACATAATCAAAGAACAGTGGAATACTGGAGTACTTTCTCGAAAGAAAATCAACGCTCATAAATGCATACCGTACTACATTGATGTTTTAAGACTCGATGTAAAGTTTTGTTTGCGTACAATTTACTACATAATTGTCTTCCAATACGCACAGGGTTCAGCATGATTGGCGCATACAAGGTACAATAAAATTTGCCAGTAACTTCATTTTCGATATCACTGAAGCTGATGAATGAACCAGAAGGTTTTGCTTAATGAGATAAAGTTGCGCGTGTCCCACATAAAATAAATATTCTTCCACAAATATAACCGACTATAAATAACGGCTGTAAATTGCACGGCTCAATATTCACATACGCGGAACTTTGAGCATAACATTTATAGATATCAATTTTGAGTAGCTGCCCACTATAATCAACAACAATCTCAAAAATATAAATTCTACATCACAAATAAAATCTCAAATTCATAAGCAAATTATTTTTATGGGTTAAACAGAAATCAAAGTGGCACTCGAGCAAATTTTATTAAATGTGAATTAAACTTCATTTGACGGTAAAAATCCTCCTCTTACCTCCAAAGTTTGATGATTTCATAGCCATTCACTGGAAAACCGTACAAAACATTCCACCGAATATGAAACTCTGAACGTTAAATTGGTACCGATAGCAAGGCAAATTATAATAAAACCTTATGTATATGGGGAACAAAATGATTCAAAAGAGTTACGAATAAAATCTATTCCTTTATAGATTTACAATGAATTCATTCCACTCATGACCCCCAAGCATCAATAACATGATGGAAACGCTTTCGTGAGGAGCGACAGGCGTTCACTGCGCGATCCCGCTTATTATCGATGCATGATCGAAATCTTCGTTTGATACCAGACTTCAGGCACTGACCAGTGTTGTGAGGTTGATGATTTGACACTTCTTTAGCTTTGTCACGCATCCAATAATTGCAAGGATTGAAATATGTTGAGCTGGATGGCAAAACATCTTTAGAGGTACGAAGAGAGGCAATTTTTCCGTTGAGGGGGAAGGAGGTCTTGAAAGGAGGCATGATTTTACAATCGTTTGCAGCATCTGCATACACCATGATGGAGGCCGGATTTTTACTCCTAGTGACAGGAACTTCTGATGAGGCAAAAGTAATTATCCCCGAATTTTTTAATTTATGACATCATCATCACAGAATTTCTCCTTATCCTCGATGAGAGAACAACTCCCCCGCGTCCTTGCAAATGTTTCAGTATCAATGAACGTCTTTCTCCCCTAACTGCGTTCGGCAGTGTAGTTAAAAAATATCGGTGTCTTCTGCAGTAGGACTTCATTTTGACCAATGCTCGAGTCACAGATACTACTTGGAAAATAGCGAAATCCATATTCAAATGTCCCACTTTACCATCGATATTTTCTTCCACTGATAACATCAGGGCTTCAGGGAAAGCCGGCCTGCGCGCTGGCCTCTCGTTCCATGCAGCCCCTGCCTACGAAGCGATACTCTGCCTCCATTCGGGCATTGTTTGAGGAGACCGTGACGTTATGATTGCAGTATTTCCGACAAGGTGTTTCCCAAATTTCATTTATTTAGAAGTAATCTTCACCTGTTGCAGATCTAGCTTCAAATCATCTTAAAACAACTGCAACATTTCTCTTCGTAACGCGGCAGCACGTAGAGTTGCAGGCTCAGTCTTTAATGTTTCCCCCACAAAGTACTGTGAAGCTTCACCGATCTTCCCAATTCGCGGAATGGTAACTTCTTCAGCTGTCACTGACCGTATGGCTTCCCGCATGTGTGTCTAGAACTTTCTTCTCTCATAACGTGTGCTGTTCGAAGCTTGTTTAAATCATAAGAGTTAAAACTTATTTTGTAAATGTATCTGTACTGTATAGTGAAATACGTTTTGTAATTTCACCGATTAATGTAGGTTTGTCTTGTAATTAGTATAGGCCGTGCCAATTGTTATCAAATAACTATTAGATCATTATACACAAACAGAATAGCAATTTTGTATAGTTAAAAGTTCATTTTCTAATTCTGTAACACCAGCCACACCTAAATCTGCGCTATAGAACAATGAGAGTTCCATCTTAGAGACAACGAATACTCGCGTACAACTATGTTCCTACAAAGGAACACGAGCCATCGAGTTCCATTCCAGTTACAGCTTAGTAATATTCGTTCGGACGATGATCTGCATCACTACTGCCTGTTCGTCACGCGTCCGGCTTCTGTACCGGCAGGCATGCGTGACGAATGGGCGAAATGGCCCACAGAATGCCACGTTCTCGTGCAAAGCGACGGTGGAATGATAGACTAGGCCGATGTAAAGAAAAGATCCACCCTATCTCCTTTGTCCATATGTCAATGAAATAGGCAGCCAAGTTTTCATGATGACTTCCAGTTAAATATGGGGAAAACCTCAGTATCGTTAGACACATCACTTGACAACAATCGTCTGACACTGACCCTGACAACTGATAATTATACAATGAAGAAAGTGAACATAGGAGAAATATCGTATTTTTTTCAATTTTAGAAAAGGTGACCTTTGGAAATGAGATATTGACTAAGAGACGACATCTCGACTAAGTTTAGTACAAAAAATTCTGAACTGTCTACAATCTAGGCAAAAGAACGTAATATTCGGTTCACATCACCAAAACATAGAGTGCGCGCGATAAGTATCTGATACATGGTCAAAAGTTTCGCCCAAGTAACTTCATTTTCACCTTGTCAGGCCATGGTACAGCGTCCAAAAACTTACAAGATTCTTTAAATATCCTTTACAAAATTCAGATGATTTCTGGCAGGAATTGGTTTCAAAAATTGTGTTTTACTTGGGGTTTGAGATCGGAACTCCTCGTTCCTAAGTCCTCTCAAACTGTGTTTCAGCAAACATTTGCCACAGCCTTTTCCAAATAATTTTGAAGTTCAGATAGAGTCACTCAAGGATTTTTCTTTACTGTATGGACTACATGTTCAACCTCAGTGAAATTTTAAAACAACGCCCTGAACACGGTAGGCACCAATAATTGTGATTGGTGCTTTAGCATAGACGAAATTTTGGCATCGCCCAATTTCCTTTTCCTATCTGAACAATTACTTCTCCGGTCCTTCATGACAATTTTCAAGTTTTCGCCATGCGTATGAGAATTTGGGTGAGGAACAATTATCTCCTTTTCATTCAGCTCTCGGACATTAACTGAGGTCCGCTGTTGTGCGTGGACGAAGTAGAATAGTTATCTAGTACTGCAGCATTCCTATCACATGAACCCCTCTTGAATAATGGGGACTATCTTTTATCACTTTTTAAAACTAATTTTGTTGGTGTGTTGGATACTTTTTTGGCGACAGTTCAAAATTTTTGCGGATATTATATTAATGTTTTACTATTTGTGTATCATTACACCGATTTTAGATCAGCGTTCAAAAATACATAAGATGTTCAACTTTCGATTCCTTAGCTGTTGAGTAACTATGGATGATAAACCGTGTAAATTTCGACAGGTACTCGGTTTTTACTGCAACCACTGTATGCCATTTGTATTCTTATCAATGTAATTAAGATAACAGTTCAGATTTCTTCGCCGAAAACATTTCAACAATGAAATTGAGAGAACGTGTTTCCAAGAGACGGCCTGCGGGGAGTCAGTGGGAGCGAAACAAGACATATTAGTGAACGACAATTGCTGATAAACGTGCCGATAAACACTGCGGGAGTTATCACGAAGGCCATTAAAAAAACTCATCGAAACTATGAGGATAGTTTCATCGGAAAATCGGATTGATACCATTTAATTACTCTTTTCTTAACCAAGGAAATTAAATGAAGATAGAAAAGGACTCAGCAAATATAGTGGAGAGAATTGGCTTGCATTGGCATTGTTGAAAATTGAAAAAGGGCATTTCGTAATGAAAGTATCCGAAGAAGCAATGCTAGGAGCCCGGAGGATGTGTTGCTAGGATAGAACATATAAATCTGCTGTCTTTGTCTAGGAACAAAATGTACGCCCTTAAGTATATCGTTCCTTCAAAGGTTGGGAGGAGACTTCTTATTTATGCTATGTACGAATGTTGATTCTTTTCAACGGCAACTAGGGTGTTTCAGAAGATAGGATTGATTTTTTTGCTCCTACGATCAAACAGGTGTCACAGGTAAAACAGCTACAAATTAGGTCACCAATTTACACTGCTTTTGCAGAGAAAATATTTAGAACAACTGATATTCTGACCAGACGAATTATTGGGAGCGCTAGTACTTCATCAGTATTTTTATTTTTTATTACTTGTCCTTCATATCGCCATATGTGCTCTATATATTGAATGCTTTAAAGAGAGAAGTATTATCCTTTCGTAGCGAGCAATCAGTGTTTTACATATTCTAATCTGAATCTTAGTGTAGCTTTGGTACACGTAGTCACGTGTAGCCGAGTATACTTGTGATAATTTAGTCTAAATTTTGAAAATTCTATATATATTTTGGATCAGAGCATTTTTTTCATTTTTGTTTATTACCAATGTGTTCTGATGCACTTTCAGCTTCAGCAATGCGAGTAATTTCAGATTTTACACTGAAATTGCATCATCAGTAAAAAATCACGGAAATTCATAACAGGGTAAATCACTTGTGGGAAATATTCCGTCTTGGTAGAGCGTACAGTTATTGTTTTAGAACTTTTTTCTGGGATGTTTTTTGTTTCTCTTCACAGGCATACAGATCCTGAACATGAAACTGGG
>VOMN01125275.1:0-19281 GCA_014899125.1 Orchestia grillus
AGCGACCGCTACATTTCAAAGTAGCGCTGCCCAGCTCTGTATATATGTCTATGTCTGTGTTTTTGTTTTGTGAGATTACAATCTTCAAAGGTCAGTCTTCAAAAAATTGTCTTTGTTTTAACAAAGAAAATACGTTTGATGGATAACAAATTTCATTTTTAAAATTATGTGCTAAAATGTTTTGTTAGTGAGAAACCTTTTGCAAGCAACCAACATCGCCGGAAATCTATTGCATCTTATTACAAACTATTGAATCAAAATTAGGATTGCAGTAGTTTAGTTGTTTTCCCGTGACGCTTTTATACAATCATATCATGCTTCTGTTCTAGTTTGAGGATAAAAGGTTCAAAGCTGGCGTTTATAAATTACGCCTACCACTTTCTTTGTATCCTCATTTTACTTGCGACTTGCCATGAAAGCTGTAACCATTTATCCTTCTTTTTAAATATAGCAGCCATTACACCAAATTACGTGAATTTGTTCTAAGCTGTGGTTGACTCCCATTTCATTGAATGAGTTAGAAGGACTAGTGACACAACATGAAAACTGTGTGTTGTTCGATTCACAAATGGAAAAGCACCACACCAAATTCCTAACTCTTCTGAGATTTATGCCGTGATAGGAGCGAATGCATGTTTTTTTTTAATTTGCCAACAGATTGAACATTGAAATGCATTGATATATTACTATTGAAATACGATAGAGGTTCAACCAGCGTTTAAATATTTGAATAGCGAATGTACATAGTAGTACCCTTAGGTTTTTTGGTCTTGACCAGTTCTCTCGCATGCGTACTCAAAAAAAATTCTTTCAAGTTTACATGTAGCGATGAAGGCATTTGTACGGGATTCACAACCTACGTGTCATTCCCCCAGACGATGTGCGGAGTCTGAATTTTTTTAAACATTTAAAAAATAATTTTAGTCCCCTTAATCAAATAATACTGAATTCCTAGCATGGAGTCGCACCAAAGTCTCCCATTTTATTTAAGTTTAAAATATTATATGCATGAAGTGCAAGAACTTTTCATAGAATGTCTGATAGTTTTCGCAGATGGTAGCCATATTTTATACATGAGACTAAAATGCTTTTGTGTTTAGATTATGCATTTATTTTCGTGGTAGGTTCTTAAACAAAGTACTATTTTTAGGTCGAATTCTAATAATAAATTTAATGTGTGTATTTAATGCAAGCGATCTATTGCTTACATGATTTAACGTTTCAACAGACCATAGTTCACAATATTAATGTTTTCTTCTGATCACAAAGTTCCTGAGAATAAACAATCACCTGTACTTGCTTACATATGATTTTTCACCTTGGTGTATATTTTTTATATAATATGATTCAAGAATAATGGCATGTTATGACTTAAGAATAATGATAAGAAGAAACTACTGTATTTCAGGACAGACGTAGAGCAGCAGACCTCGAAACCGAAACCGAAACAGCTGAGCAAAGTGGCAGTATTCCTTCAGATGTGAGTCAGGTAGGGTGTGCACGATAGTTGTTCTCGTCACAAAGGGTGTAGGCCGTAATCATTGACGCTTCTCTACAGTATCCTTCGGAAAAGAACCGAATTAAAGGTAAATTGATTACAATGCTTTTCATGTATTTTTCATCTTTTAGGCCTCGTGTTGAAGTGAGTTTATATTATTGTACTGTAGGTAAAGCCGTTAAACGTCTGACTTCGTTATGTTTGTCCAAAAACTTGGGTAACCTCTCTTCAACTTGTCGGTGGTAGATTTTGATCGATCCGTCCGTGATTATTTATTTCATTTCTGCAACTCAGTTGCGGTGATCCAATTTCTTGTGCGTAATAAGTGATTGTGAAGTGTGTTATAAATGTGGTCACACAGCGTGCGTTGTTATTGTGTGAAGTTGCGATCAATAAGAGTGTCGTTGCAGCTCTCCTCAGCCGCTCTCTAACAGCTCCTCTCACTGCCTCGGTTGTCATCTCTGTTTCTCCCGTTACGGCTTTTCTTGCGCGCTTTTGGGAGCACGGTGCTCAACCAATGCGTCTATTTTGCTAAGAATTTCATTGTAATAAAATTTGGTTTAGTCGTTTCGCCGTCAGGGATACCATGTAAGGACTGACTAGGTTGCCATGTACCTGTTACCTACCAATGTTCTCTTAGTTTCAACCGTCGGACTCGATATTGTAGCTGCCTCAGCCGCCGTCTACAGATAACACTTTTTGACTTCTCTCAAAATTCTCTCATAATATACCTTAAGCTTATTATATTTTAATTCATATTTTTTTTACTTCTGAAACCCGGATCTATGCTTTGAGCTCAAAGGAACTCAAAATAATTCTACGTGTTAGATGATGAGGCAAGAAAAATCTCAAGTGGTGCTCTTCACGTAAGCCAACGAGACTTGCGGGAATTTTTTTTCAAGGTGTACTTGAGAGGAACCACCCCGTAAATGGAGTTCTCCGCTTCCCTAATCTCCTCACGATTAACAAATGTGCCTACTTGCAAGACTGCAGCCAGGCTCTTTTAGAATGGGTGCCGTTTAGGGAGCTCATTATGCTGCAGAAACAAGTAGCTAGTAGACACCACAGCAGCAAGGTTCGAGCGACTGCAGCAGGCCGTGCGCCAACTATGCACCCTGCACTTGATGCTATGGGTAGCAGCTATTGCTGCTCGCCAATCATAATAATCTTGCGCTCAGCAAACTCAGAAGCGCCGCATGGCCTTGGATTTATTAAGAGCCGTCTATGCTCGGTTGTGGGCTGTGCATCTCTAGGCCTACAGCGGCGTGACTTGCGTAGTGGCCAGGCCTAAACTCTAAAGCTAGCCTTGTGCATCTCGCAGTCGTGACGCAACACACGAAACTCTTGGTGCTGGACTGGCCTGTGCTCTTCTCAGAAGAAAGGAAATGCATATTATTCCAGTAAAATTGGTATGCGGCATATTGGGTATTAAATGCCAAGAAAGGAAGATTATTCCCACATTCCCTACCGCACCCACGTGTACAAGTGAGTACGGTCTAGTGGGTGGTAACCCTTCCTTGTGTCGAATTAGTAATTCTAAAATTACTAATCGGGCACGTGGACAGTTACCACCCAGTAGCCTTTACCAACTTGTACACGTGAGTGCGGTAGGGAATGTGCGATTAATCTTCCTTTCTCGAGGAAATGTGGGAACAAGTAGATTAACGTTAAATGTATTTACAATCAGAAGAGGTACACTGCTATTATCATTTCCATTACTTTCATAATGAATCCATTGGAACAAGCGCTGTCCTCGTATATACTGTAATAGTCTCCAGTTCAGCTGGAGACTTGTGTTCTGTCAGTGGCCGTGCAGGTATACTTGAATATCAACAAACTTTCGCAGTACATCTAGGTGTTAGTGGCTGTTCGAAACGCACAAACTTGCACGTCAGTCGACCTGCACGTTTTGTCTACCTTACAAAAGTATTAAGGAGGCATGCCAAGGTTAAAATCAAGCCCAATTTTTCTTTGCTTAGGCAAGCCGTGGTAACCGTGGTAACAAAAGCTATCCTCATTCCCTAGAAAGAAAGAATAGACGTGGTAACAGTCGTCCTGACTGCCCAGTGGCGGAAGCGCCCGTTAGTCAAGAGGAATGAATAGTTTACGCTCTTGGCAACGCTTATTGCCCACATTTGTGGCACAGTCACTGTCTGAAGAAATAAATTTAGCCCCAAGTTGTCACCTGACCTAAATAAAAATGAGCTTGTGCCCGGACTAATTAGTTACGACCTACTTAGGTACAGCTACCGCGCGGGTTGCATCTGTTTGGTTTCGGAGTAATGGGTTAGGTTAATGACTAGTGAATTTTCTACGGTCAATACGCGCGATAAAAACGTAGATTTTTGGGTGTTACGAATGTAAACCATCTAGTAATAACCTATTATCAGTCAAAGATTTTAGAAGTATGTTGCTAAATCTAAGTTCCTGAGAGTTGTTTCGATCGTTGATGCCTGTGAAATTCTTAAGAAGTTTCACGTTCACCGTTTTACCAAATGTGTCGAACGCTTCTCTTCGTAAGTAATAATCCAGATGTCGTAGTTAGCAAACGGCAACCTCAACTCATTTCTGTTAAAGTTTGTGATAATTTTCGTTTTCCACGTCGCCTGCATATTGGGTCACGTGTGTACAAATGAAGCAATTGATTCTACTGTTGCTTCATGATTTGCATGCGTGTTAACACTCGTATTTGATTTTGCGTGTAAATCCTCACTGAATTATTAAGGCATAACTAGAAGCATCGGTCAGAGTAGAGAGGGCGAGCAGACGCGGAGGAAGCGCGTCTAACTTCAAACCTAACATAAGCCGGAACCACCTGACGCTGGGGTATGTCAACCATTGCTGAACCAATACTGGAACCCAAATATGTTCACTAATGGCAATATTACTATGCGTTTATTATTTTATTGGTCGAACAAATTTAATCCTATTTAACGTTAATATTCAACTTGTTTTACTACAATAACAGCGACCTCGATGTATTCTGCTGCCGTGCCCCTAAGGGGTCATAGGATAGGGCGATAGGCCATAGGCAATAGGGTTAGGTTAGTTAGGTTTATATATAGTACGGTTTTGAGGACAATCGTCCCCAGGGGGGAGGGATATGGTTAGGTTACCTCAGCTTTAGCCAGGCCTTCTGGACTTCTATTTTCATTCCCACTTTGCTTCTTTCCATTTCCATGCCTTCGTTTTTCCTTCTTCCTTCTTTTTTGAATATTCTTTAATCTTTTTTTCGTCTACCTTCTCAACTTGTTTCGATGCGCAGCTAATTTTGTGGGCAACCCACCTGTGCATAGATTCAACGTGTTCTACGAGTCCTTACTAAATGGTGCCTCGTTCTCTTTGGATCACATTTCACGAGGATAGGCAGGATTAAACTAACTCCTAATCTAATCTACTGCCCTGGTCCGCGCCAGTCTCCCTGTAATGCGAGAACTGGCCGACTACGCTTGCGGTTCCCCGGGCTGGTCGTGGCCCAGGTGCTCCGCTGCTGTTCCCTGGTGCATGCAAGCCTGCGTCTCGAGCTTTAAACCCATAAAGACCACTGTCATTCTTAAGGGAAATTAAAATGATAGTTTATTCTAAAATTTTCCTTTCATGCCCACTTTGCTTCTTTCGATCTTCACACTTTCTCAGCTATTTATTGTCTTTTCTTCCTTTTCATTCTTAACTTACCGTTTCCATACCTATGGGATCTTGTGAGGGAACACACACGTTGTACCTAGATACCCCATTCTTTTTAGTTTATATTAAATGGTCTTTTCTCTTTGCTCTTGAGATCTCATTCCATGTGATTAAGAGCTTTTAACGAACGAGAAATAATAATAATAATAGTACAAAATTATTTGGCTTCTGAATTCGTTGTATTATGGATTTTACTTTGAAGTTTATAATCAACTTCATTTCAAAAGTTCATTTGACTAAAATACACTGTAATATTATGGGACGCTTCTGGATAAGGATAAGAACGCGAGTACTCAAATTGAATGGGGCCAATTTATTACCCAACATATAAGCGTTTCCGTGTGCTGTAACAGCCACTGACCTCGGAGAGTAGACATGTAGAGCAGGTGTTGACGTGCCGCTATCACAGCCCTCACTCGAGTAAGGTGTCCCATTTGTGTGTCCCAGATGTACGAAGCAGACGAGATGGTGACTTCGTTTTATGCTCCTTGGGCAAGCTTTCATGCACCTTAATTTCACTGCCTGCGTACATGTAACATCTGTTGTGGATGTTGGTGACATAGACGTGTTAGTTGGCCACCCTCACGCATTTAACTGTGCTCAGGGAGCCCCTAGGCTTGTTCAGGGATCCCTCATGCTTTGTTAAAGGCTACATAGGGTCCTTTGATGCGGGCTGGGTGAATACCACAGCCTTTGTAAGTGCGCTGGGTGAATCCTTGTGCCTGACCCAATGGGTATCTTCGGTGACCCTCTATGCTTGCGGTGGTTCAGCAACCGCTGAAGTTAAATAGGTTCTGTAAGAAATCGTATATTTTAAATCATTTAAGGGTCGTCGTTTTTTATACTCTTGCTCGCAATGAAGCGGTTCCCGTCGCTGTAACTAAGCGTTTGTTTGGCGCATACATTTTTTTAACTTTGGTGCCCATTGGAACCCAAGTCTGAGACGAAGCTGTTTAAGCTAGAGTTGTGTGAGGTAAAGTAGACCTTTACAACTGTCGTAGGTGAGCCCGAGTGTAGAGCGCGAATATGAGAGGGAGTGAAATTTGTGTCGTATGTTCTGTATTAACTTTCAAGCAGCCACTCAAACTTCTGAGGTCAAAGATCGTCGGTCAATAGTCCCAGCTTATTTGATTGGCCATGAACTTTTCCTTGCCAAGCTTCGTCTGCATGGGTCGCTCTGCTCCTTTAACCTGAGCCTCACTTGGCGCTCTGAAATAGGCACTCACCTCTAACTCGCCACCGGACCCTTGGTCTGGACCACATTACCGTACACCACTCGCCGAGTGCGGGGTAGGCGCGCGCACCTCGAAACGGGCATACAGGGCGACCCCCCGGAGGTTAGCGGCGGCGTGCAGGGGGAGGCGCGCACACTGCGTACAGAGTTCGAGGTGCTCACCTGTTGTGCATACAAGCCGCTCTCACACTAATGGAGAGACGGTCCTCTTTTGAATACAAATGAGATCCATGTATTCATGACGGATGCAGCGTTATTCAAGAGGTGTTTTTTCAGCACTTTGGAGTCTCTTCGTGACATCTAAATTCGTTTCTGTAGTTCCGTTCGGTGCGAGGTCCATGACGATCACTTTAATGTCCACCTATTTAGTGTTTACAGTGACCAAGTCGTCGGATTTTTTAGCGATCTGAGAGCAATGTAGAACTTATCTGTTTCTATTCTGAATGTATATTTTTGTTTCTCACTCACGCTAGTATAAAATCATTGACGCTTATGGCCATGACACTGCTTTAGGTGCCCTTATCAAGTGAAATCAATCCAGCATAACCTGTCCTAACTTGAAGATGCAGTAACTCTTTCCTGGGCTGAGATCCTTGTGCCGACCACACCTGGTGGGGTCGTGTTCGCTGGGGCCCGTGTATCCTGCCTCCAGCTCTGCACTGCGTGGGGAGGGCAGTCCCCTACCCCTAGACCTGCACAGACCACAACTGCAGCTTTACTTTATGGGCTGTACTCGCAGCGTATCGGTAATCGATATCGAACAAATGCTTCGTGTCCTCCGTCCGCTGAAGGACTTCGACCCGTGCGAGTACTCTGCGCCGCGTGGAGTACTCGCGTGGGGTGCTGAGCGTCAACTCGTGGTATTCTTAGTATGATTTGATGGGGCTACAATTGTTTTAGGGGCGGGGATATTGCTTTTTCACGTCGAAATAAACGTGTAGTTTTCCGTCGGAAGTAATTTAGAGCTTCCTCGAAAGACAGTAGTAGAGGTCGGTATTTAAATTTTTCTAAGATTATTTTTCGATAACCACATTTTTCCTTTGGCTCAGTAACGCTCGAACTGGCACTTACAGCGCTCACAAGTACGGTAAATTTTAGCGGTACGATCCGCTAGGTTTTTTAAATTGTAGTGTTACCCGACTGCTCGAATTGAAGAAAGATATACGCTAATTTCCTGAGAAGTAGTTGTGCCCTCTGGACGAGGCAAGGAAACTTTCTCGATTCACGTTTCCACCCAAAGTGTTTCCGTTAGGCTGAATTGTAGGCTTTCGGATCCGAAGCAGCTACAAGCTGAACGACTGGGATTGACTGAGATTTTGATACTTTTCATTATAAATCTTTTAGGACTGACAATTGGGACCTAACCTCCGAAATTTAGGTCCTAGAATACAGGGAAATTTGCTGATCAGTAGGAAACTATTGTAAATTTCTCATTTTATAACTTGATTAGATTCCCGTTTTACTTGGGCAAAGAGTTGTCTGATGCTTAAAAAAATAATCGTAAACGTAAAGTACTGTATTTCCAATTTACGGCGTCATCGTTGACTTGTGCATGCGACGCAGGGCCGTCCTCCAGAGCCTCGTGCCCGATGCACTGGCAGAGGCAGCAGGAGGACTCCCTCATGTCCTCCTGGTGGTGGTGGCCTGCAGCCTTGTGGCCCGGGAAGCAGGCACAGCTTATTAATGTGCCCCCTGTGCCCGGAGTTCCCTGCTCAGCTTGTTCATGTGCGGCCACCGTGACTGTCACCTTGATGCGCACACAGCTACCAAGGGAAGTGCTGGCGTTCACTCGCCAATCGGGTGTATTCAGGCCTGGCTATGCGTTCCTTAGGGTTTTTCATTTGCTTCGTCTAGAAAATTTCCGATGTTAAGGGGCTCAAGCCGTAGCTGTGTCTTTGTGTTGACCGGTTGACTCCTCTAAATGAATCGCCTTTTTTTGGTATACTTCAATCACTCCTTTCCCAAAATCATTCTAAGCATTGCCTCAAATTCAAGTTCGCATATTAAACAATAAACGAACTTATAAATAATAAGCAAACGTAGTAGCATTATTTTAAAGCAGATTGTCATATTTTTCGGTATTGTACAATCGGGCTGGTATTTTCATTACATCTGTCAAAGGTGCAACGCACATTCAGAAGTCTGTAGCCTCCTTTAGACGCTGTGTTCCACCGTCCTTTGTGTGGGGGCTTGAGCCTGTGTTCAGGGCAGTGCAGGACGCCCCCAGGCAGGAAGTGCACAAAAAGTGCGCTACCCGCCTCAGAGGTAAGGGAGAGGCGACGAGCCTGAGGGCAGGATGTCGGTGCTGCTGTTGCTGCTGCTGCTGCTGTGTGTCCTTTGTTTATTATCGCCCCTAATTATTGGGAGTCACGAGCTGCCGTGACAAGTGGACTTGAGCTTGTCGTGTGTGACTCCATCCTCGAATGTATGAAGTTAACTCGAGTTTTGACGCGACGTTGGGGCGGGTTTCGTTGCGCGCAGTTCAGTTTCTGAGAGTTTGCTGAAAAGCCGCTTATAGTTGATGGAACTTGATGGACCTCCAACGATACTTAAAACAAATAGAGCTCTTTAGATAAAATATTTGTGATGGTAACCGAACATGAGCGACGCTTTCGGGGAAAACATGACCTGCGCACGAACTCGTGGTCGCTAGTTCTCATAGTTGCGTGTCGACAGTCGACCCAAAAGAATCGTAGTCAATTTTTCGAATAAAGGTTATCGGAAGATCTTACCACGCTTACATATTATAGAAAATTTACAAATGAGATCATTCATTCAATCATTTGAGATTTTAAAATTAGCTTCAAAAGAAGAACATTGGTTTCAGTCAGTAATTACTGACGCGAAATAAATTATTTGCTAAGTTAAGGAGCCAGAAAGAACGACGAAATCTCGACAGCATTGCTGATCAATTGTCAGAACGCATTGTGAATAAGTCGTGCGGCGTGAGATGTACATTGAACCTTAAAGAAAGATGGAAAGCTGGAAACCGCGGACTTGGGCTGTTGCCTCCGTGAGAACAGGAAGCGCTTAGTAGCCCTGCGGACCTTCCGATTTCCTTCCCGAGCTCCGACGATCAATTAGACCTCGTATTTTGTATGTAGGCAACCGAACGCGCCCAGCATAGGTTTTGGTGCAGTCGAGTCCAGTTTGGTGCAGTCGAGTCCAGTTTGGTGCAGTCGAGTCCAGTTTGGTGCAGTCCTCATGTCCTGCAGCTCTCTGGTCGTAGCCAGGCGACCCCGCAATGTTGAAGCTAATAAGCTAAAGGCGTCGTAGTATGCGGATGAAAGCAAAACATGCCTATGATTTGCAGTGCTCATATCCTATTCATAAATTGAGTTGAAGTTTTATGCCCATGAATGGAATCGCTGTCGACGGATAACTTCGCTGAAGGCGAGAGAGACTCGGAGAAGCGCTAGTCTCGCCAGGCTTGTGTTACAGCGGACGAAACACCAACCGCTTCTTGGCATGCGCTCTTGTATTTAGGCCTCGGTGGTATTAATTAAACGATTGTAGCCTAGCTTTATCAGAGGACAGTATACGCACATAGTACGTACATGGCGCAGCACGTACGTCTCGTATGAGGTATGGTCGGGCGACTCGTTAGGACCGCTCCTACGGCCCTCCACGGCGGCTCGCTGTCACCTCATTCGCTTCAGGTGAGACCTTGATAGCGATTATCACACGAGGAATACTGCCGCAATAATCTTATCTGGGTACTTGGGAGGCCGCCAGTCTGCAGCGTGGAACAAAGCCCGGTAGTCTATACGAGTCATGTGCTGTGTCGCTGTTCTTTGTCTGCATTGTTGGGTTACTACGATCATTGACTACTATGGAATGAAGTATCGCTGTTCTTTGTCTGCATTGTTGGGTTACTACGATCATTGACTACCATGGAATGAAGTATCGCTGTTCTTTGTTGGCATTTTTGGGTTACTACGATCATTGACTACCATGGAAACAAGTAAAAACGTGAAACATTTTCGTTTCGATATGATCGTTATAACGTTGTCATTTTTCATATAGAAAGTTGTAGTGAAATGTGTAAACTACCTAGTAGAAATTCTATCCCATGCTTCATTCCACTTTTTTCTTTGTTTTATTAATTAGCAGTCTTGTTTCACCGTTGCTTTTTTATTCGTAAAACACGTAGCTGGGCTGTTGTAGTCGAACAGGTCCGGCAAGGTTGTGCAGTCCACCGTCGTCGGGTGTTCTGCACATCATAAAAACTAAGTGTCGAGTTCACTTTTTAATTACGTTGCGCAGGGAGCGTCTGGCGTTACGGCTTCTGACGCTACGGCTCGCTTCTGACACTTGGTAATGTACGCTATCAGCATTTTCCATCAAGGGTGTCGTAGAGCCACCCTACACGGCTCACAGAAGGATAAATAAGATGCGAGGGTCAAGTTTACTGTACTTAACGTGCTTTTCACTGCCGAGTTGAGTACAGTCCCCAGTGTACCGCTGCACACTCCGGAGTGACGAGGACACCAAGTACCCAGTGACGTATTTGGCTGGTTGCCATCGCTTGACTTCAAATATTCCGGCTTCGCATTCCGCGCTCCCGCGAGGACAGAGGCCTTCGACTACGAGACCGAATCGTCTTTCCGAGCCCCGCAGGCCATAGACCTCTCTAGGGCCTGCGGGGCTTGGAAAGACGGTTCTTGGAGTGCACAGGAGCGGTGCTATGCTCGCAACCACCGAGTGTCGGAGGCAAGCACGTCGAGAGATAAAGTCCCTCCGTGTAACATTCGGTGTTGGCTTTAAGCGACGAAGTTGCAACACTGCTTGGGAGGCCGAGGATTGCGTGGGGGCCGAGCACCTGAGACCCGCCGCGCTGCTCGGTTGCCCCAGTAACATTCTGTGGGCTCCTTTGCGTGTGTCCCTTCCCTCACACGCTGACTCGAGAGCCGCCACTACCCGAGCGACTATCCCGAGTATTTAGTTTTACTCGAGTTAACGTGAGCGAGTCGCGCGAGTTTTAATATCATCTCCATACAAGCATTTTCTAGAAATTTACTGTAAATTTGATTATTCGTTGCAGGTTTAGATCACCGGTGATGAAGCTATAGTGAATCAAAACGTCTGATTCTTTTACATGTAAGAAAATTACTTTTAATATATGAATTCCCTTGGTGTGGCTTTTTTTGCCCCACTTTTGACATCGAAATTTTTTGTTTCTCGCACCTTAAATTTGTTTGAATATTAACATGCGTGTGCTTGTAGACCAGACTTCACTTCAGTGAAATGATGAAACAAATATTAGAATTTTTATTTTAAACTCGTGTTCCTAATTTGCCTTGGATGGGGGAAATTTTTCGATCCCTTTATATGTGTCGCCGCTTCGACTGGACTGGGAGCGGCGGGAACTAACCTGGTCAAGCCGCTGGCGGAGGTCAGGCCAATTGATTGCTTACTCAAGAGCTCCTGGTCCTTGCTTCTTGCCCTTTGGAATTTCTCACCCACATTACAATTCGAGCTTGCAAAATGATAGCAACCTTCGCTATTGACATTGGCTAGGCTTGAGAAAGTGAGATGTTCGCCTTACTTTTTAGTTTCGTTTGTTGGAGTTGAACTTTTCATTGAAGTGCATGTGCGTATTCTGCATAGTACGTGGGAGAGCCCTTCAGGACTTCTATCTTTCATGCCCGCTTTGCTTCTTTCTTAACTTGACGTTTTTATGCGCTTCTATGTTATTTGGGAACACACCTGTGCATAGATTCCACGATTTCTAATGTCCATACTTAAATAGCCTCTTCTATTCGCTTTGTTGAGATGGCATTCCATGTGGCTCGGGAGCTTTGAACTAACGAGCTAATAATAATAATAGTAATAATAATCAGCATTTTGGCACACAAGGAAAACAAACCCCTTTCAAGAAGCGCTGCGTTTTACTTCAGAAAGTTAAGGCTGGTGACGTGCCTCAGGACCCGCCTTTGCGAACTTGCTTGCACAACTCATGAGACGAACTGCGCCCCACATCGGCGTGCTGGGGGTGGAAGCACTTTTCTTTACTGCAACCTCCGTCTTGATTGCAACCGTTGTCGTTGTTCAGCGAATTCGTCTGGGGTCGTGTGAGGGTAGAGAGGCGCGGCTCGTTGCTTCGTGCGCTCGGCTCCGGATCTGTGCTTGTTACGAACTGAGCTGTTGGTGCACGAGTCAATTGCTCGTACTACGAGTCGGTGCACGAGTCAATTGCTTGCACTACGAGTCGGTGCTTGCACCTCGCAACACGAGTCATTGGCCGCATAAGGAGTGTGCAGTTGACGGAACTGCGTTCCCACAGCCAGTGCACTTCCTTCGTGGCGTTGTCGTAACGGCGGCAGGCTTCCGGTTGCTGCGTTGCTGCGTCTGTTGTTTGCTCCCCCCCCCCTCCTTCTCCGTGAGCTGGTGAGCGAGTGCCGCGGCCGGGTAACACCCACCTGGTAATTATTTGCTATGTTGCTCACCACCGCGCATCAGTTTAATGCTGGAAGAGCGGGTAGATCAAGATGATCCTTTTTGTAATTTGTTTTATTTTCGTGAATGAAGTGAATTCGAAATAGGCTAGAATATTTCACATTCCTGTTCTAATTCATTTATTAAACAAGAAAACATCAGTTTAATAAAAATATAAATATTTTCTAACTGCATGGATCAATTTGACGCACTCGTCCTGGAAAGGAGCGCGACCAGTTCTCTCGTTCTGGCGTTGACCGCACGCCATTTTGGTGAGCGCTGCTCGTACGTGCTATCTTGCCAGCCGGCTGAGGGGACTGCTGTCACGGGTTGCTGCACCTCCAAATGCTGGCCGTAAATATCGCCCTCATGTTAAATATCATCGCTGTGAACGCCTGAGCGTCATCGCCGTCGAGAGACTGGCAGTCCCGACAGCATGCATCACGAGTTATCGCACGAACATGTAATTGTCGTCTTCAAGGCACGATGTTCGTGAACGTTCTTCTCGTACGCCTCCAGGTGAATGCTTAATGAGTGACTGCAGCCACTTGATGGTAGTTGGTTTCTCACGTAAGAGTTAGGAGTTGGTGATCGTGTCGTCTAATTTCGTTCAATTTCTTCGGAAAGGGGCGCCAAAACTGAACACTAACGAAGTAATAAAGTTTTACTGCCACCAGCGTGCGAGGAAATGGGTTGTTTAGTCGTTGTACAACGCTGCATAGGACGTGCATACTATATACACGCAATGTATTGCTTTCATTTAATGTGTCAGTATTAAAGCAGTTCGTGTGCACTATGCTCTTACTGATCACAATATTTCGAAAAGGCACTGACACAAAGATTTTACTCAACATATTAAAACTTCACTAAATAGTTATTCTGGGCTCGCATTTCGTAGTGCACGTATAATACATTCTCTGTATGTCTGTATGAGGTAGAGACCTGCGAGACATGCACTCGATATGCGGTAGGAAAGCACTAGGCGGCATTGAGCATGGCTCCAGGTTGTCATTTCTGGTCTGAGCTTCGGAGCAGAGTGGGCCTTTGCTTCACTCGATATTGACTCCGTTAATTAAATAATTATAGATTCAATTGAATTGAAGTCACATCAGACGGAACTAAACGCCGAGTATTCCAATAGAAGTAGGCAGCTGGGAGCTCGAGTATTCCATTAATCCCTAATTGATTTATCTGCAGTCTAGTTCAAATCAAGTGCGTGCCAACGAACCTGGCGGCTGACACGTCGGGAGACGTTCATTTACGCGCTAAGATATTATTGAAGTTAATTTAGGTAGAGTTGCGCGAAAGTGCTCGTGAGATTCATAAATTAAAATACGTTTATGGTCTTGATTGTTTTGAACCACGATGGAGGAATGCGATGTTTAGAATGTAAAGCGCCTCACGTCATCGCGCGCTATTTGCAGCCTGTTGTGGATTACGAGTTGCAAATATTTCTTTACCAATTTACCCTTTCACTGTATTTTGTTGCGAATACACATTCATGAGACAGCGTATATTGATTAAACATTCGCGAAGATTTCCAGGTAGAAACCGGGCTCAAGAAGTAAGTTTAATTTGATGGAGACCGTCCACACACATAATTAAGGCATGATCGCACAGTTGTTCTCGGCCAATATCTCACTTCAGAAATTATCAGCAGCGATTTCACGTACAGACATTGTCGTCGACGGTGCACGAAGAAATTCGGCTGATTATGATTCCAGGTTGGCATGCGCTTAGTTGACTGTTAAGGTGCTCTGTAGGTCCTGTGTCAATGCACGTGCGAGGAAGACGACCACGCTACCATCACGCATTGCGCGATAATGTGCGAGATGGACGTGCATTTCTGATCGACTTGTTTTATCGGGAGGTAACGGACTGACCGAGTGCAAGTTAACTGTACTCGCGGGCACCGCCACCTGCGCCACCGCCACCACTGGTTCTGTACGTGGGGTAGGCGGGCTGGTTTTTGCTCGATCGATTGCGGGTTGCAACATTTCGCACTCATTTTCACGTCTCTATTTTCACTTCTCTATTTTCACTTCTCTATTTTCACTTCTCTATTTTCACTTCTCTAGCTATGTTTGAACTCTGATTTTTGCCCGTTATGCATCGAGTGACCTCGTAGAATTGGAGCAACTGCTTTGAGGAGAAGAAAAGGTATGACCGGTAATTTTTACCGTGCTTCCTGTGGATTATTTGTGTATGTGCAAATTTCTTCTACGTCAAGTTCTCGGTGGATTCGTGGGCGGAAGCTCACCATGCGCCTGTGCATGCATTTCCCTGCTGTAATCATGGTGCAGTGGTGCAGGCACCGCCGCTGTTGTGTGACGCCATTTGTCCTCCACGAACTTCATTTATTTGCGGTGGTGCTGGCGCTTTCCGGCCCCTTGTGGCAGTGCGCTCAAAGTGATTGTTCTTTCAAAAATATTGAGACCTTAGTGCTATTTTTGGCTGCCACCCCCGCGAACGAGATGAATTTTGCAAGGCCTGCCTAACTCGACGAACTGTGAATTGGTACAGAGTCGTGTAGCGAGAGGTGCTGATTGTGATGAGTTCCAGGGAACGCCAATTTCTCAAATGTCCTGGCCAAGACTCAACACATCCCTCAAGGGAAGCTCATGAATCGTGCTTGTCCTCGAGGAGCTCTCGTGTGATCCACTGAACTGAATAGGCTTTAGAAAATGATCGTTTTGGATGCATTTAGCTAACCTACTTTGGTGGCGACCTCACGGGAGAGGGCAGGGGCCATCTTGACCTACATCTGCGCCGTGACCTCAAAAAAGTCACTTTCCTCTTTTCATTCTTCGGTGCTGGGTGTTCTGTACCGGTCAAAGGCCGCTTGAGCCAGTGTGTCCTGTTCCTTCACTACGTGTGTTGTGACCGCATCGAGGGAATTTTTGTTTGATATCCTACATACGTAGTTGTATACTGTTCAGAAGGCAATCTTCTTTTAGCGACAAAGTGGTTATCTTTCAGTCAAAGAGATAAGCAACATTCCTATCGTAGCTCTTTTTTGAACCATGACTTAATTTAATTACCCACAAGAAGTCATTGTGTTCCGCTCACTAGCTGTTTCGTACATAAGAGGGGAGGGGGAACAGTGTTACTGGAAGGGTCCTTGGACCCGAACGAACTCGCATCCTTTTGTTTCCGGGCCGTACGCAACACGCGCCACCTGCGGCGTACGTTGCCCCCGAGCTCTGCTTGCACTTCCATTTCCTTCGCTGGCCAATGCTCATCTTAAGACGTGCGTGGGCGGCATTTTTGAGAATTGCGCATAGCAATTTCAAACTAGAAATATTCTTGGAAGAGGAGAAGGTGGGGGAAAAAGTGAACGTAATGTCATTCTTGAAAATCATTTTTGCGCGGCTTGACGTAACGGAATCTTTTGATCTCTTGTTTTCTTTCCATTCAATGAGAATGCTTAGGCTCTCCCGACCTGCGCCATCACCCACCCTACGTTTTCGATGCGAATGAGACGGAAAAGCTACGTTTTTCCGTTTTGCATGCTTGTGTCCATTATCAAAAGGGCTTTTCGCAATAAAACCTCGACTGAATTGTTAGCGAAAATATTCACAAATAATTCTTTGGCCGAAAGACGAGGTCAGTATTGCTTGCGACGGTGTGCAGTCTCAAGTTTTTATCCCTGTTAAAATGGTACATAACAAGCCATGGCAGCAGGTTGTCTGGTATGCATTAATAAGAGAGGCAATATTGTGGAAATCTTGCGAGGGCGACTGGCCGCACAGATGAGTATTTGATGGAAAATTTCTGTCCTTGGTTTTTGACGCTAAAAATGTTTTATCAGAATCAAGCTCGACTTTCGAGTTGTAGCTGCTACGCTTCTTTTGAACGATTTAAATGTTTTCTGAGTTGTTGCTCCTATAACTTGAACACAGGATACCCGTATGTTTCTTATCTAACGGTATTGTTACCAACGCTTAACGTTACACAGCGAATCGAACATTCTCAAGATCAGCTTGAACTTTTTAAACAGGTATGCTACGCCTGGTTAGAATCGCCCCTCGTTAGCCTAGGCTGTTCTGTAGAGCATCGCGTTGTGAACGCGTCATGACACCACGGGCTGTGTCATTCGTCATTGCGGAGATGCCTCGTGCATAACAGGAATACAAGACCCGTAACGCTGGCTTGTGTGACCCGTTACCGCCGGCACATACCAGGTCACGTCTGCAGTTACGCAGGGCGTGTTCAGGTGGTTGCTTCCTGCAGCTCGGTGTCACTCCGCCAGCAGCGCCCAGGTCTGGTCGGGTGTGTGGTGTGGCGGTTTGTACCGCCTCCCAGCAGCTGCTGGTGCAGGTCAGCTCAATGCTGTGCTGCCATGCCGCTTTTTGTCAAACAATCGAATTGTTTTGCATTCAGGAATTTGAATTAAATCAATTTCAAATTTTAGAAATATCTCAAATGACCTACGGAGTTGAGAAATTTTGAATTGAATGAGTTACAGAATTTATCAATCTAATTCATTGGATTAAAAATTCTGCTGAGAGTGTAATGAATTGACAAACATTTCTATGCTTATGATATACCCATGGAGTAGAGTATTTAATCTAGTCATGGATTTTGACCCACAGAAGTACCCTCCAAATCATCAAGTTTAGTCGATTCTCGTTATTTTCTCGCTCCCTCTCTCTAACTGGAAAGTAATCCAGTACTTAGGACTGAAATTTTGTTTTACATTTCTCAATTGTTGAAAGCCGCTGCTCTAAATACGACTGTATGTGCGTAGCTCTCATTCACCAGCTCTATAATGCTCAGATCAATAGGAAATCCGCCTCGTGGTTTTTGGTAGACAAGAGTAAGGGTCGATTCAGGAGAAAATTAAATCGAATCACATTGTGGAGGGAAGGTAGCGTCTATTCGGGGGAACAGCATATCGAATATACGTGCGTTTCCAAGGGAAAAATTATGTAACGTGTCTCCTTCAGTTATTGCCTTGTTCTCCACCGGAAACCAACAAGCGGCGGACAAAAAGCGTTCGCTAAAATGTACGGATGATTAGAATTGTGTTCAGTGAGTCATGTTGTGGTCTGGGCTTGTGCTGTGTTCTCGTGTCCAACGCGCTGCGCACGCAACCTTCGTGCGCATTGTGTGTTGCAGCCTGCGTGATCAGGGGCAATGGGACCGTCCTCCTGGCATGTTGTGGCTTGTCTTCATTCTCGGTGACTAATTTGGGCGATTTCAATGGGGACGGAGTAAGGAATTCTGATGGAAGATGGAATGAATTTACTACTTCTGGAGATGGCATTCCTGTAGACTTTAGTATTAAATATGGTCCTGGATTGTGACGTGTGTGAGGTGTAGGTGGATTTCTTGGCTATCTTAATCGCAGTGTACATAGGAGGACCAATGTCACAACAAACATCACGCTGAAACCAACGTTTCGGATTATAGAAAATCCCTCTTCAGTTGTAGTTGTCTGGAAAGCAGAACTAATATTTAAAACTCTTGTTCTAAACATCTGTTGGATTTTGCAGAACACTGAAGATGGATATTCTACGATCCGAAACGTTGGGTTTTTTAAACGCGATATTTACTGTGACACTGGTTCTCGTTTTTATTATTAGGACATATACAGGAACCTACCTTCAAAGGAAGGCAGAGTAAAGGAGGGAGGATGTTGCCGCCGATGTTGTATGTGGTGGAGCCTGCATGTAATTCGTGCATCCCTGGGAGCAGCCTTGCGTTGAGCGCGTCTGTCTCATGCACAACCATCTCTTGTGTTTGCTCTGAAGTTATACATCGCTTGCTGAATGACGTGTAATTTGACTTGTTTATCCGGAGTTGTTGAAGGTCGAGTGATCGCTTCGCGAGATTAACTCAAATGCAAGTCAAGTGGGCTTGCGTCTCGAGGGTTTCTTAAATTTAGGTACAAAAGGCTCACTGGAAGTCGTAATTTAGTTGCCCCTTGCATAGAGCGCTAGATCGGTTCCCGCAAACATTCTCTCTATCTTCTCATTCCCTCCTTATAACTCGCTTTATTCGTTCCGTTTGACACAAGTATTTTTTGTGCTATTTGACGCTTGCTCTAGTTGATACCGCTGTATGCGGGCGACGATTGCAGAGCAATTGTTTACTGAAACCGATCTGACGCCCTAACTGACGGCTGCATAAAGTTTGAACACCGTTCAGCTCCACCATTGCTTGTGTAAATGTGCCTCAGTAACTCAGCGAAAGTTCATTAAGTTCGTGTCAAATAATGGAAGTTTCTTTTGGTCCTTCTGGGAAGGTCGTTAGGAGTCTGGTCCCTTGAATGCGCCAGGCTCCCGAGCGCCTCCACCGTCGCGTGCCCAGCTCTTAGCATGGGGCGGTGGTCGAGGACGTGCCAAGTATAGTACTGCTGAGCATTTTGTTCAGCAACCTAAACATGCGCAGTAGTACATATATTTATGTGTGAACAAATGTT
>VOMN01125277.1:0-15960 GCA_014899125.1 Orchestia grillus
AACAGTATAGCGGGGGCAATACATAAGTATAGCGGGGGCGATACACCTTGTTTTGTTTCAGAGCTAGTAGGCTTCCATTCATAACAAGCTGAATTTTACACAACTGTTAAAAGGATAATCCGTGAACAAGCCACGGAACGTAAAAGCATTCTCCAAGTCTAGTCTGAATTGACTCCGGGAATATGGCCTTACAAATTAGGCAAGAACAGTTCATACCAATTCCTGTGAAAAACTAATGATATTATGTTGCTTGCTGCTATTTCAACTTGTGTGTTGATACAAATAATGAAAATCTGATTGACATTATACTCTATAAAGAACTTGATATGTTCGTGAACGTGTTCGTGGTAGTCATTGGGTAAAAATTGCTGATATTTCGCCTAGATTAAAGATACATACATGTTTACGACGATAACTCGCAGAACATAAAATTAGTCACCTGCTACAACATGATGCAGGACCTACAGGAGCCTGAATAATGGTGGCAATTCCACGTGATATTGAGTTCACGAGTGTCGATTTACACCACCCTTGCATCAACTAATCTCGTTGTGGATCTTCTTGGCGTGCAAATTGTCGTTTTCGCTGGTCATACAAATTTATATTAGGTTGATGCCTGGGGACTTAGCTGGCCAATCGAAGGGCCTTACGTATCTTGAATGACTCACACGCCAATCAATGACAGCTCTAGCCCGATGTACCCAGCAGGTGTCATCCTTAAAAATAGGCTAAGCCGCATCCCTTTCTTTATTCAGATATTGTGTAAATGGCAAAACTTGGTTATCTAGCAGCTCAACGTAGCCATGATGGTTCAGTTTGACGGATACCTCGACTAAAGGACCCACATCTGTGTACGTGAAACAGCCCCTGGATATGACAAACCCTCTTCCTCTCTGTATAGCCCCTTACACACACACACACGCTTCATTGAAGGCTTTACGAGACCTTCGATGAACACGATAGTGGCCATCAATGATAGACAGAATCATGATTCATCTGACCATAGGACCCTTCTCCAAGCGTCTAAAGTCCAATGTGCGTTTGCTTTGGTCCAGTTTAAACAAGTAATCTTGACAGCAGGATTTAATATCGGTTGTTTACGAGTAACTCTGCTCCATACACATATTCATTACATGGAATACCTGCGAAGAGTTCGTTAAAAAAACAAGTAGAAAGACCAACATTGACGTTTTGTTTTAGTTCCACCCATGATGCAAAGCAATTCCGCTCAATAATTGGGGACCGACCAACAGGCTGGTCCCCACCGGTTAAAAATTTATTTCGACAACAATTTCGTCTTGAATTATTGTATGTTCAGGATTTTTCCCATTGTTAGTAGACTCATATTACAGTATGGTGTGAACCACCTGTGAATTGGGCTACTTCTTTCACAGGGTGTTCCTTAGCCCGGCCAAATTCAATAGTTACTTTTTAATATTCCGAGACGTCTTGCTTTCGTTTCATCGTTGTGAAGCAACCAAGAAACAAGTCTACTTCTTGTAATCTTAGAATGAAGACTGGTGCCTGCTCATTATTATACCTACATATGCCCCTAACGTAGGTCACAGCTATGAAATTCAATTGATGAACGTAGTAAAATACTGGAGCTCGAAAAACAATACGTAACTAATTTCTTTTCAGGGGAGCTTATGAATGCGATATCTAAAGAATATTTTTTTTTGCACGGATTACTTTGCGAATAACTCCGAAAATTATTTGTTGACTCTCTGATCCAAATTTACCGCTGAAATGCTAAGCAAATCTGAATCTTTTTTTTTCATTTCAGCTTTGTAACGGTCCCTGAGTAAAATCCGATTACCCAATTTTATTATTGTAAAATTACGCCATTGATTGGAATCCCAAGGAGCTCAGCACGATTCATCACCTCAAAACTTCGAAAGCCCAATCTTGATATTCGTTTTTTCATACCGAGCTTGCATTCTCTATGCACCATATTATTAACCCATTCCATAGGGTAAATAAAGGGCATACAATCAATGGTTCAGAAGGCATGCTAGGGAGTGCGATGAGATTTTCACGTTTGTCGGATGTTGATGAGGTTGAATAGTGCCGAGTCTAAATGTTAGCCATACAATGTGGGGTTCTTGATCCAGTCCAAATAAATTATTGTTATTCTATGATTTATTCTAGGCTAATGTATGCTCATGCGTACATTGCTTCTCTAAAATTGAGGAGCTATCTAAATTTCGATGTACGAGAAAAAAGTCGCTTAACGGAGCTTAACCTTTTAGCATAAAGTCGTTTTTTCTCTTACTTGCTAATGCGCACACTGTTCTTAGATCGATGACGTTTTCGGTGCTGTTCAATTTTTTATACTGGCTACAAGTACTCGAGGTATGTTTTTCAATCGCATCGTGAAATTATGATTTGCAAGAACTCATTTATAGCTCTGATCGACAGTTCTGGTCCACAGTTGTAGTCCACAGTTTAAGCTCACAGTCCTTATCTGAAATAACTCTTGTCCACAGTTCAAGTCAACAGTTCTCCCTAGTCATGCGAACTAAGCAACGCCAGCGTTGTGCTGACATCGGCGGTGAGGGGCGTCGGCAGGTGGCGGATGGTCGGTTGTCCTTCATCTATACCGGGCGGCTGCGAATAACCAACAAGCAGCAGCGGACCGAACGCTTGCCATAGCGGCCGTTAAGCGTGAGGCGGTACTCTAATTTCAAACCCCCTATTGTCTTGTAGGTCATGCCTGTTCAGGAAAAGGCTAGGGGAGACAACCCCGATTCGAACACATCTCCCCCCCTCCAGGGTGGAGGCTCACTGGCCGGTACCAAAACCGTCAGCCCAGAATCCTGGTACCGCCAGTTCCTGTCTCTGTACCCAGTTGACTTGACTGGGGTTATTTTTCCCCCTGTTCCTTCTTTCAATCATCCATTACTGTGCTAACCCCACACTGTGCGTACTGGGCATTGGGTTTTGGTGGGGCTCAAGCGTTTCTGTCCCTCCTCACACTCTGGGGCCCTGAGGGGCTAATGTTGCCTTACCCCAGCAAGCAGCTCTGTCGGGTGGACCGTTTTTTATATTTTTTTTCCACCCGCGCATAGGTTTTGTCACTTACTTCTATCGCCTACAATTTTTATTTTCGTTTTTCTTCATTTTTTGGGAACTAGAATCGAACGCCGGTCCAATTCGGGGTCGGGCATGTGAGGTGTTGCTTGCCAATGTACGGGGCCTCCATGCCAGCCTTGATGACCTTCGAATGACTAGCCGGAGCTGGATGTACTCTGCCAGACGGAGACCTTAGACACTACCAGGAGGCATAACATTGAACTCCAGCTACAAGGTTTTCCGGTTCCCATATGAAAGGAAGCTCTCGAGTTCTGAACTTGGATTTAGGGACATTACTCTATGCATAAGGGAAGACTACCTTGCCTTCATGCAGTCTGCCTCAGAGTGTTCTTGGTATGAGCTCTACATTGGGGTAGACTGAACCTTTTTAATTTGTTCTTTGTGCGCCGGAACTGATAACTCGGTGTATGACTGCATCCTGCTCGCCACGTCCTCTGCTCCAAAGTAGCCCGCCTGATTACTGGTGACTTTAACGCTCATCATCGCCAGTAGCTTGAAGCTGTGTCCCCGACTGATACTCATGGCAGCGCTGCGTTGGACTTTGTATTTCATCCAACTCTGAGGAATTAGTGGAAGGTCCTACTCGCGGTGCAGGTAATTGACTTGACTTAGACATGACTAATGTTAATGACTTAGTAAAAATGAGTCTCCTCAACGTCGGTCGTACGATCACAGTTGTGTAAGGGCTTCATTGCTAATCGAAGCAGGTGGCTCCTGTTCCTGACTCCAAGAAAGTTGTGCACCTGAAAAGCAGACCTAACTATAATGAATTATCGGGAGCTGAGAGTCAACTTCAGCAGTCCCAGGTTCAGATGAATGAGGACCCATTGGTTGAGCTCGATTTGTTATTGAGAAAATTGCGCCAAGTTCGCCTTACTGCTGGTATCTCGTGCTAAGCCCTGGTTGACATCGAGTGCCATCGAGCATTTAATGTCGAGCAGGAAGCGTGTCGCTCCTGATAGCACTCCCGCAAGCGTCTTCAGTGGTTGTTGTTTTCGAATCTCAGGGCTTCGACCAAGTGAATTTTTACTGAGGTGCATCGGCGTCATCAGGCTAAGACTAGATTTAGCTCTTTTGAGAGTTGAGAACCAGCATCGCTGGTGGCAGGAGCATAAGAGGATTGTTTTTGGCTCTCAGCAGTCTTTGCTTCCATTGTCTGGTGGAGGTGAAGGTCTGGTAGCTGATCTCAGGCCGAAATATGAGTTGTTATCCTTCTATTTTGATAGTGACAGAGTCGAGATGTTGATGTTTTCAAGGTTGTCACCCTTGGAGGTGCTTGTTAGCTTTTCGATCTGCTGTGTTAAAGCGACTCCTGGATGACTCGGATGCGTATGGTGGATGAGATAAAGCGGGTTTTCGCTCTTCTATGATAAGCTTCCCCACGTGATATTTTCAAAGCTTAGCGCACTGAGCCGGAAACTGACGGAGAAAAGGTACTTCTCTCGCTCTCGGAGGTTAGCGGGGTAATCTCGATTCCGAAGAGTGCTGCATCTCCTGATGTAGCTAACTACTGGTCTATTTCCCTGCTTCTAATTCTCCCTAAGGTGTTTGAGAAGCTCCTATCCCATAAGCTGAGCAGATTTTGGGATAGGGGTGGGCTGATGCACTCGGAGAATTTACTTATAGGAAGGGATTGGGCTGCTGTGAAAAATAAATCCCATGTTACAGGGGTCTTCAAATCTACATCAGCTGTTGTTTGGACGATATAATTTCTAAAACTAAAAGTGAGACAACTTTTTTCTACCTACATTTGGTAACAAAAAATATCTTTCTTGACATAGAGCTCCTTAGTTTTCAATCCGCCTTTGAAATGTGAGAATAATATCAGTCGTGCCCTGTATTCCGCTCATTATTTCCAGACAAAGAACGCAACACTCCTTGCCTTTGCAAACCAGAAACGCGTCCACTCCTTTTGTCATCTCGGACACTGACACATGCTACCTTTCATCTAAATTTTAAGAATCACAATTAGAACATCCGACGGGGCTTGCAGCCTCAACATTTGTTGTTGAGGTAGCAGTCTTACCGTTTGAAACCTCAAATTGTAGCGTTCAATGCCTCTATCTATGGGGTCGTGCAGCACAATAGGCCGGAAATACTTGCTCCACGCACAGCACACTACCACAGCTCGAGTGTGTAGGGTGCACATGCACCTACGCACAACGCACTTCAAACTAATCAGCAGGGTTGCAGCTGTACGAACAAAACGCACAAGCTAGATGGATCTAAGTCCATATAGGCGCCCAAATTCTATAAGATAAACAGTGCAAAAATTCTCATATAAAAAATGCAAATGTGATAAAATATCTGTAATTGCTATAATGTCTGTGTGTTAAAAACAGCATAACGCACACTAAAGTGGAATTTCTTCTTCGAATAATAAAGCGGAATTTCGAATAATAATAAATTCCTTCTTCGATAATAATTTTTCCTGGAAATTGAAGGCCGGCTCATGTCATTGCGGCCTACTGAGACATTAGATACGTCATGTCAATGCAGCCTGCTGAGACATTAGACTCGTCATGTCAATGCGGCCTGCTGAGACATTAGACTCGTCATGTCAATGCGGCCTGGTGAGACATTAGACACGTCATGTCAATGCGGCCTGGTGAGACATTAGATACATCATGTCAATGCGGCCTGCTGAGACATTAGACACGTCATGTCAATGCTGCCTGGTGAGACATTAGACACGTCATGTCAATGCGGCCTGCTCAGACATTAGACACGCCATGTTAATACGACCTGCAGCGTGGGACGCACCATTTTCGGATGTGCTTCTACATCCGTTAAAACGAAAAAAAAAACACAAAGAACTATGTAATTGCGCTACCTGTTTCAATGTTTCTTTGATTCTATAACTCTTAATTACGAAAAGAATTAGAATGAGTTTTCTAATCGACACGGTATTATTTACCTTTGGTACAATCTGTGGGCTGCTGTGAAACCTCAGCTTTCCCCTACACTTGTTTGGAGCGCATTCCTTGCACAGTCGAATGCATAACCTCTTTAATCTCATCCTGTCTCTCGGTTTGACACGCTTCGATACTGTATCCACTGCCGCCAGAATATTTCCTCACCGTAATTTAACATAATTTCTGAACCATACTTAAGATTCACTTCTCATAGAAATTGTGATCCACGTGGATGTGTAAGCTATCATTCGTCTACTCAGTGTTGCAGCGCCAGGCAGGATGTGAAGGTGTACCAGCTCAAATGATCTAGCAGAATAAAAGCTTCACGAGTACTCTCCTCCGTAAACTGACATTTCAAGTTAATGGGTCGGCATGCTAGGGTGGTCATTTGTTACACTAATGTGCGCTCATGAGTCAGATCGGCAGCACAATCGACAGACGGCATGGCTCCTAGTCTGCAGGTCCCTCTGCTGCTCGATATTCCGAGGCAGAGTTCTTCTCTTGGAAAAGGAAAGCTAAATACAACATAGCTAAAGAGGTGGCTCGTCAGTGTGGTCAGGGCGTTAGCCGCGACTAATTTCAAGGTATTCAAGCGTGTGACTCAAGTCACATGAATGAGTAGAGCCTGCAGTATCAGATTATCTTCATGTGATTACCCTTTAGTACCGAAGCTTTTACTCGTTTTTTTGTTTCATTTTTTGCTCAGGTTTGCTCTACAAGCAAGTGAAATTATGTAGATAGTAGAAGTAAGTTAAATTTTCGTTGTAAACACCGTAGACTTTCTCCATAGTCTTCCACATTTTCAGCGCCACGGGTGGCTCACTGACGGGTGTCAAACTGTCACATCGGTACTGAAGAAAGAGGGTGTCTTAGTAAAATTATTACACACTATTATGTTGAAGGCTTTAATACCCTAAACACACATTAGTGAGTCAATAATGCAATGTGTTCTCTCTCAGTGCGTGATGTACCTTCAGAAGGAGTGGTTACTCCAGTGAGAGCTTTAAGGAAAGTTAAAATATTGAAGGCCCAAAAATAAAAATTTATCAAGGCAATTTTTTAAACATATGCGTTCTTTGAACACATATCCCTGCAAGGGAAGGAATTAGCTTTTCAAGCTATAGCTTGGGACTCTGATTCGTCGTCTGCTCCTCCCACTCAGAGTCTACTTTTCAAGCACCCTGTGCTCGGAAGTATCCCATTTAAAACATTTTTATTTTGATAATTGGCGTACTCTAAAGGATGAATCTACCACCTGCAGCAAAATGACAGAAGTGGTTAACTAAAATAAAAACTTCATTCGGAACGAGATGCTTCAGGTGGTGAGCAAGCATGCGCCTCTACGCAGAGTAAGTCGACGCAGAGGTGGCATTCGGGTAAACACAGTTTGTTTGCGCTGCAAAATCAAGAAAGCTGCTTATGGAAATTCCCTGCCACACAAATTCACTTTTTATCAGCTAGAAACTACGGCTTTACGACTTCTTTAGGGAAATGAAGCATGAATTTCTCAGGCTTGAAGCAGTTCTGTATTTCTACACAGCCAGGTGCTTAACATTTACTGCGAGTCTAGTGCAGGTTCAGCCAGCAGATAATTTGAGACGGAGAATTTTCTCACCGGTCTGAGAATCAAAGCGACTCGAGTGAACGATGTTATTTTCTGAACCGATAAATGAGGCAAGGGTCCACCACCGTTTATTACCTTCAAATGAAAGTGAAGCGAACCTGGGTTGATTTGTTTGAAGTTAGATTGCTTTTCCATCCTTGCATTTTTCTGTACCTTCAATCCTGGTAATTGATAAAACTTTGAAAAGTGAAAATATAAATTCTTGTTGTCATGAACGTTTCGTTGAACGCCAATTTCGCTTAAGATGCTATGAGTCTTGATGAAAACTTGGAATATATTTTTTTCAAATATAAACGGTGTATTCATGACTTCTGAAAATTCTTGCTTGATGTGAATTTACTCCTAATAGTATCGTGAAATTTACCCCCAATTAACGTAATATATAAATGAGTTCAGGTGTGAATAGTACATAATTTGTACAAGTTCAGCTGAACTGTCTTTCACATGCTTGTTGTTCATCTTGATGTTGGATTTTCAACTCCTACTGCAAGTAAAATAATTATTCGTTATTGATGTTTACAGGACAAGCGATTCATTCCACTGAATAACTGATCAAATTAAAATCATGTGTTTCATTACTCTGATAATTCAATATCACCCTTAACTTTCTCTTAGCTTCTCTTTATGGATGCTTTTCTTAACCTCGTCGCCTCTTTTCGAGCAGATCTCATCGAACCTGTCCCTCAAAGTTAGAGAAGTTATCTTTGTAACGTGGGTACTGGCTCTCATGACCGATGGGGTGTCAAAAGCTCTCATCTTTGGTTCAGCAAACAGAGCTGAGTCAGCGCGCACTTCTGGAAACGTCAGCACGAGAAAAGACATAAAAACGTCGGAAAACTAACCAGAGAGTGCTGAAAGATCTTCTTACACTAGACACTTTTACAGGTAAAAAATTCTAAGACACAAAAACATTTTTAAATGTTTCGAGCCTTAAAGTCATTTTTTCTACCATGTTTCAGTGCCAACTTGAGGGTACAAATTTGTTTCTACTTTCGTTTTTTCCTCTACTGCCTTTGTCTTGTCATATTTGTACTTAGAATGTAAGAAAAAGTTGTGAAAGGGCCAAGTTGCCAAATTAACTTGATAACAAACACGCATTTGCGTATTTGTTCATATTAATGTAAATTTGGTTGTTCTTTAGTATGGCCTACGAAGTTTGTAAATTTTTCTTTTAAGTGAATTTTTTATCTTAGGTTAACTTGACGATATTTCCTGCATTACGGAAAGCTCGCAACTCATACGCATCTCTGAAATTTAGTCGCTCAAAAAGTATTGATTGGCTATGACGTCAATGATTGAAGGTCCTTATGTCGTTCACGAGCCGCTATTTTCCATGGTTCTACTCTAAAAAAAAATACGGAGAGAACGTCTCAGCTGACCACATTCGTAGGTTGTTCACGCTTTCAACCTTTTTTTCGATTTCAAATCCCGGTAATAATTTGATTTTTTGTTCCCGAATAGACAGTATGGTTGAAATAATTTACATTGTCAAGAAAGTTTCGAGTGATTTCATATCTTGGATATTTACCATTGAGATGCAATAGTGAGAGATCAGTCGGAATGGATGAGTTCACTGACCCCTTGAATCTGAAGGCAAGGTGCGACATGAAACTGATGGTACGAGACGTGTGAACAAGGAGGAAAAAATAATTAACTTACATGATTTTCCGTCTTGTTCATGTTGGAGACCAATAACATTCAAAGTCTGATTTTGTTCGGATGGCACTAATTGTATCTTGCAATTATTTTTTCAGTATGCGTTATTTTTTACTAGACACTTGCATGACAATATACTCATCTCTCGAACAGGTACTCATCTCTTGAGCGAACGACAGCGAGAGATACCCTGGCGTTCTCCAACGCCTTGGGGTCGAGTGCCAGGTGCTGCAAAACGATCTGGCGCTTCTGCTATTCTTTCAAACGGAAAATTAATGAGAACAACTAATGAAGCATTTTTATTTTCTGAATGCCATCATGCACTGCAATTATGTTTCACTCTCTTTCAGGTTACAGATACTTCAGTTGTTGTAATTTTCCTCCCCACAGCTTCAGAGAAGCTCACCCACCCAACCGTGCATCTATGATTTAAAGGACAAATCAATAAACGGGTAAATGGATGAACATACATATATAAAAGCCCCTAAATACCTGTGTTGAAACTCGAACAGTAGACTAAGTTGCAAGGTAACCCGTAATATCGAACAAACATTTAAATAATTAAGACATTGTACATGTGAACGATTAAACTGAATTTAGAGATGAACTCTATTAAAGGTTGGCAACGGCCGTACGTAATATAGAGTTCAAGGATGAGTGCGTTCAGCTTCAGAAGAACGCAACCGCCGGACGAACTTCAGATGTCGGGGCCCGGTTCCGGGAGTAACGACTCAATCACGTGACGAAGGACCGCACCCGTTTGAGCTCAAAATACTAGAAAAAACAAATCTACATTCATTACGACAAAAATTTGGAAAATCCCATCTCAAATCCGAATATTCACGAGCAAGATTATAAAAGTTTGAAGCAATACACCAGTTACCAAAATCTTGCACACCTGAGGTTTGATGGCACTCAGTGTTTGCACTTTTAGTGTAGGTTTAGTCCAGAAAATTGAGAGGAAATCAGGTAGAGGCATGTACTTCAGAGAATAGAAAAATAGTTAGGAAAGTTGAAGGTCATCAGTTGGTGGGAATTAGAGAAAGAATTAAACTTAAGCTACTTCCTAAAGAAGCGTAGTTTATGCGTAGGCCAGGAAAAGTCCAACAATTGAGTTAGTTGACGGAGGAGGCAACCGATTTGACTGTACGTTAACAGCCGATGCTAGGCGGCTCCCGTACTGCAGTTAGTTAAAGATGATTTGATTAGATTTAATTAACACTTTAATCCTAATTAGCCTGAAGTACTGTAGATTTGAAAACAAGCTGACACAGCGCAACCAAAAAATAATGAAAAAATAACACCCATTCGAACAAAAGAGATACTGCAATACATTCCAAGGAAGGTAAATAGACTTAAGTTTTGATTAAGTTGTTGCGTTGATTACTCCCGCTGGGCCCAACTGCCTCGCTCCACCGGCACCCCCCAGCAGTGCACTAGGTTTGCTGTTAAAGGTGTTTTCTTGGAGGCGTTACCGACCTCTTCACTAGTTCCCTACCCTCTATCACTCTCTTACATCCCTGAATGCAACGTTGTTCCGTCCAAGCTACATGACCAGAACTGCAAATAGGACTGTGTTGAAACTTTTTTCCGCAGAGTTAAGTCTGTATTATATTTCTCACTAAATAAACCTGCAAATTCAGTACGTCAGATCTCACTGCCACGCCCAGGGGTTCTGCTCACTCATCAGAGAACTTGACGCTTGCTGCTGCTCAACACTTACTCTGTCTCGAGGGAAACCAATTATGGTGCAGTTTGGGCTCCGAAAAAGACCTCATAAGTCGTTCTACACGAAATTGCGCACTTCTCACACTCCCCTGCACTGACCCGCTTTCCCAAGCTCATTCTGCGACTCGCACCGATTATGCTTTATCATAGTCACATATGTTTTAAGGTGGTTTTTGCGCGAACTACCTGCTAATAAAAACTAAGAAGTGGATCATATAATAAATGATTTCACTCACTTATCATTTCAATGTCTAACATCATTTAAAAAATGCACTCTACTCAAATGAGCACACTAACACTTAGCCAGTATGAGTCACAGGGGGTCAGCCTTGTCTCTCGCCTTCAGCTTTACGGACAACAGCTATGCGGATTACAGCTGTGCGGACGCCTAGCACTGCGGATTACAGATGTGCGGATTACAGCTGTGTGGACGCCTAGCACTGCAGACTACAGATGTGCGGGTTACAGCTGTGTGGACGCCAATCACTGCGGACTACAGATGTGCAGATTACAGCTGTGCAGACGCCGAGCACTGCGGACTACAGATGTGCGGATTACAGCTGTGTGGACGCCGAGCATTGCGGACTACAGATGTGTGGGTTACAGCTGTGCGGACGCCGAGCATTGCAGACTACAGATGTGCGGACTACAGCTGTGCGGACGCCGAGCATTGCAGACTACAGATGTGCGGATTACAGCTGCGTGGACGCCAAGCACTGCAGACTACAGCTGTGCGGACGCCAAGCACTACGGACTACAGCTGTGCGGATTACAGCTGTGCGGACGTCGAGCACTGCGGACTACAGATGTGCGGGTTACAGCTGTGTGGACGTCGAGCACTGCGGACTACGGATGTGCGGGTTACAGCTGTGCGGACGTCGAGCACTGCGGACTACAGCCCGCGGCTCAACCATGAGGCTATCGATCGGAAGTAATCCCCAGCTCTAAATATTTTCAACTCCGTAAATCCAACAGGCTGTAAGCGCTTTTGTTTATTGGACCATCAAATCCATCGCATAAAAAAGAGCTCACCTCCCCACACTCGTGCCTTTTAATATAAACTGGAGGACTTACTCTGCGTTCAAATGCATTATCTTCAAATTATAGAGCACGGGGCTCTCTGGAAACCCGTTGGGAACGAGATTTGTTGTGTACATGCAAATGAAGGCTTCGTCAAAGTTTCAGTTAGTGAAAGGTGTTTTTCCCTACATATACTTGATGAGCTTGTCATGTGATGGGCATTGTTAAAATTTTAGAAGTGCGCACTAACGTGTTATCATCATGGGCGAAGTTTGTTGCTGATGATGGAGGTGATTACTCTAAGTATTTCAGTATGATTCCTGATACTTAACGGAAAGAAAATCGAAGTATGTAAGTAAAGATGTGAGTATTTTAGAGTTTCTATTTCCTTTGGTTGACGAACTGACTAAATTATTTAACAAATTCCTCTTATTTCAGTTTATTTAGAGACCATGAATACTTTATAGGTCACAAATTGTCTCCCTGATGCCTTGAAATTTCATAATTGAGCCGTCTACATATATCTATTCCGTATACATTGAGCCGTATGCATATATCTATGTAGAGAAATCAATGTCAATTTTAGCGAATACTCCCATAATCGTGGAAAATATTTGGTAGAGAGGGCAGCTCATTCTCCTGTGCTGTCTATCTTGCATTGTGTGCGTCAATTCATCACGTGACAAGCGCCACGCCGTCAAAATTGACGGTAATTCTTACGTGAAATAACGTAGTTTCTGGGGCACTGATATGGACTAGGTGCCTTCTCTGACACAGTTTCGCTAGTTAGGAATACAACCTGAACATCTAAATATTATATCCAATTTATTTGTCATGTAATTACTTAAGTGCGATTGAACAGTGATCAAAAAAACAATATATGACTTAGCGCATTATTGTACAATATAGATATAAGGTATATCATTAACGACAAGTGCCTCACACTGCACGCATATCATTGTTGTATGGATCGATACTATAGATAGATAAGTACTGATCTATGTTACATGTCGAAAATTCTTTCGCAAAATGATTCACATCACGCTGCACAGTATGTCATTAGCGGCGACATTTGCTTTCCAGTGATAGTTTTCATTTTTATCGCAACGTTTACATATTTACAGTTGTATTAAAAAAGAATTCGAAAAAAATGAGCATGTTAGGAGTTCTGAAAACTGATGCTTGATGATACCGCTAACACCATCCAGGCAGCGGAATTGCAAGTTGTTTTAATTCGTTGGAAGAGCGATCCGAAATGGCATGCGTTTGAATCATTCATCATATTAAATCGTCTAATATCATCAGATTTCGTTTGTGGCAGAAGAATTAAAATAGGTCGTTACCTGACATCTGCCTATGATTACGCAAAAATCTACGATGCACAACTATTTTCAAAACGGCAAGACAAACACATCTTAAGGTACTAAAATATAAAAAAACGTACCGCACAGAAAATAAAAAAGCCACACACAGCATGTACAATGAAGTATTATGGTAAGTGAAAATAAATTCCAACGCTATTCCTATTAGCTTGAAATGACGGTGTAAAACTTTCCTGATGAGCTCGAAGGAAGTCCTCACCACGCTTGATAGCAAGCACGGATGCAGAAGTAGTTGCCCGCGAAATGGCGGCCAGCTTTCAAATTCCAGAGGTTTGCGATGGCACATTCCTAATTGTAATGTTACTAATATTCTGAATTGTAATCTAACTGATCGAAGGTTGAAATTTTGTACACAACCTTCTCCACTTTCATCCCCGGCATCTTTGACCTAGTACAAAGTAACACAAAAAATATTTAAAAGTTAATAAAATCATTAAAGTTGCGAAAAAAAATTGATCTCATATTCTTTCGAGTGGTCTTTGCTCCAGTATACAAATAGATACTTTGCATACTTTGCACCATACTTGAACATTTTTGTAAGCTTTTCGACAGAATTTTTGGGGTCCTGTATATACAAGGATATATGTAAAATCTTTCATTAAGTTTTATGTGCCCTTTTCTCACAGCTCTCTCTTTCCCACTCAAGCATGGAGTCAGGAATAAAAAAAAATACGAATAATAATATAAGTTTTTTGACGTTCCTAGATAGGAAACAACTTTCGAAACGGGAGTGAAGATCAGTCAAGGAACAATTCCAAATCTACTTCTAGGTCAACTCAATGTTTTCCCTGAATTCACAAAATTATTTTACATGCTCCAATAATTTTTTTGGTCACTCTCCTCTTTCCTCCAATTTGTCCAAAAAATATATTTCTCAGCAAGCGGAAAGATATTTACTAGTTTCAAACATATAAATCCGGCTTATCACATATCGTACATCTCTCAACAAAAAAACCTTCCTCACATAGATATTCAATTTGAATTATCAACCAGTCGTTTTCAATCAACAACGCTACGAACACAAATATCCTCTCATGTTAGAAAATTGCCAGAAGCAGAATAGCGCGGAAGAGCTGCTCGAGGCCGGAAACGGATCGTCATTTCAAATGCGAGACTTGCTTTGTGCTGCCTGAAAATCCTCAATCGTGTTGCAGTGGAGCGGAACTCGATGTAATATACATAGATGACAAAGCTCTTTGACGACGCTGGGTCTTGACTGGCGAAGAGATCTAAAGCTCATTGAAGTGAGGTCTTGCGACGCTGTTATGACGTGAAGGTTTGTTGTCATCAGTATAGGACCATAACTCGATTGAGGATAGCATAGCGCTGATATTGCGGTGTTTTCACCTAGCACTGATTTCCCTGAACATTCAACGAATAGCTCATTGATAGTGAGACCATTAACCACGTCAAACCAATGTCAGACAGGGTGGGTAATTCAATTTTTATGTAGAGGACCATAGTATTGATTTTACAGAATATTAAACGGCTTATTGGTAATCAAGCGCATTAGCCTTGTCAAACGTATTTAAGATCAAAGAGAAATTCAATGATGTTTTGAAACTGCGACAGATCAATTGCAATTAAATAAAGGACTGAATTTGCTACACGAAGTGATTTACTGTGTTTTACCGTGCATTACAGAAGCCGAAGATATTAATGAATGCTTTGAATGCGAGCCTCATAAATATGATGATATGAATGTTATTCTTGTATGTATGGCATAATATTATATAAATCTGATGATATACAATACAATAACATAAATAAGATGATAATATAAGTTCAATTCAAAAGTAATATCATACCAGTAGGTTACTTTTGTCTTTTTCGGCGTCTCCCGCCTAGCGCCAGCTATGTAGTAGGTGTAGCGATAGAGTATGCGACGAACCTTTTCATTTCCATTAAAACAATCCTCGGAATTGAGTGGTATGTGTGTTTCATTCAAAATTCTTCACGTAGAGCAAAATGTCGTTGTTTAGCCAACACGTAAGTGTGCATTATCTTTCGCCCACAATCTAGAGTCACAGTGCTACGCTCGTATATGCAATGCAGCTTCAAACAAGTGCTAATCTAATAATTCGTTTGCTTCACTTTGCTCTACGACTACTAGTTATTAATAAACTAGCTGCTATACAGTAATCAATAAAAATGTACCGTCGAACATCTACCTTTCGGGAATTTCGTCTACAGTTACATACCATATTAAAAATCAAGGACGTATCACCGGTGGATTAAGGAAGACATGGTCAATTAGGAACGAATTAAAGGCGAATCGGCCGTCTCGGCCTCAAAACGCTTCCGCCTCGCTCATATTGGCGCACGGCCGAATACGGACGTTATATTTGAAGCTGGCCGTCCGTGGATTAAGGCCGAGAATCTATCGATTGCTTACGGCAGTAATATCTGAGGACGGCCAGCCGTAATTTCAAGCCTTATAATAATGGGTGAATCTTGGCCGTGCAATGGACGGGCACCTTCCATTGAACCTGACTTCATGATTGCTTCGCGCGAAGCTGATCGAGTTTTGAAACAATAT
>VOMN01125283.1:0-12545 GCA_014899125.1 Orchestia grillus
GTCACCAAAACGTGAAATTAAACGACCAGGAGAGGCAGCTCTTAGTATTGCCATGGTTTCTCCTGCTGTATGTGGTGTTAGCTCATCTTGTTGGCACCACAATTCTGCATGTAGAAATCTTCCAGTTGTGGCAATAAATATACTTGTATCATTTGTCTGTAGTCGTCTCTTTACACTGTCACGGTTGCACCATCAACATCCTCGATGAAGTATGGACACATGATTTTTGCATTCGTTATGCCACACCAGACGGTAACCTTCTGTGCATGCAGTGGCTGCTCATGGATTATCTTAGGGTTTTCATCACACGAGAATCTGCAGTTTTGTTTATTAACATGCCCATTGATATGGAAACGGGCCTTATCAGACATGATTAGGTGTGAAGTAAAAGTCTCATCATGGGTCCGCCGTAGAAATGTACGTGCGCACTTCTTTCTTTGTTTATGGTCTACAAACTTTAACAATTGTGTTACTTGAATTTCATAAGGAACAGTTTTAAATCTTTTGTTAGGATGTTTGCTATGATCTTCGTGAAATTCCTAGTTGATTGGAAAGTTGCCTAGTCGACCTTTTTAAATGTTTCAACACTCAATGAAACACGTTGAATTACGCATGCATTTCGTACCGATCTCGACCAGTTAGAACGTTCTTTGTCTGCGTTGAGCCGAAATCTCTGAATCTTAAAATCATTGTAATAATGCAATGTTTGGAAAGCATTCGTTAATTAAATGTTCTTATCAAGTCCCTTTCAATCGCAACTAATAATAAATTGCGAGGGAAATAACTTTCCACTGTCTTTGCTCGTTGCTCCTTGGTGTATTTGACATTTTTGGGATTTGATGATTGCGTAAATATCGATTACAGAGTATGCTTCAAATCCATATCACTGACACCGGATGGAACTCCAAAATTTTCTCTTTTATTTCCTACGTAACGCATTTTTATGTCTGTGTTAGTTGTTGTATGATACATGCTCAAATGTTGAAGTGACTCATTGCGTTGCCCTGTATTTCTATTAAATTTCAAAGTGATTGATGCAGTACATACGAATTTACATCAATTGTGGTTAGCAATACCAGATTATTAAAGTCGAGAGTAAGGAACTCTATCACCAAAGATAGAACAGATAAGGGGAAAAAAATAAATATAAGCCAGAACACATTAAAAGACAAAACTCTAGAAAACAAAAGTATATGGTTCTTTTCCAAGATGTAGATATTTTATAAAAGTTAGCAACTAATATCCGAGATAAATATAGTATCGTTTCATAGCCTTAATAATCTGGGTAAAATAAACCGGCACATCGACGTGCCTCAACAACTTCTTCCTTTGATCATTGAACGTTCATTTTGATACCTCTCCCCTTTCTTATTTCTGTTTATTTGCGAAAATAAATGTCGCTCAGACTAGAGACTCGCTCTGACATCATTTTTTTCACAAATATACATCCTCCCCTGATGACGGGTGGAGCAAATCTCCACTGAAAGCTTGGGCGAAATTCAAAAACTTATGTCTTGCCAAGTCCCGGATGAAACAAAAATATATGAGCAGAAGGGCATGCGGAAATTATTTCGGTAGCCACAGAGATATCGTGGAGTGACCAGTGCTTCAATATTTGAAGGTACTGGGGCCTGGACCTGTACCTAGAAAATCCCGATGCAGAGTTCTCAATGAAATGGTAAAAAGTGTGAATCCTATAGTCAGACCCACCCTAAGCATATCTCACAAGAACAAACGCATCGTAAGGAGTAAAAGATTCATGAAAACTAACTTAGCAATGATTTCCAAGCTGAGTTGGATGGTGCCCCTCACCATGTTTTCTGTCACCAGTTGCCGCTCAGGCTTCAGTAGGCTACCTGCCAATCAACGAAGGCCCGAGCAAAGAGGGGAAACTTCACGGAGTGTGTCGTCCCAGTCGCCTTCGGCTCAACAAGAGCGTTCCCATAACTTATTGTAAATTGTGCTTTACACGTGCGTCATTCGCCCGCACTCGGTGGGGTGATCATTTGGGCAGGGATCATTGGTAACGAACTGGTAGGACCATTACGAGAGTCAGAACATATCAAGTTCGCCTACACGCTGTTTCTGGATGAAGACTTGTCACGGTGGTCAGCTAACCTGTCTCTTGAGACGTCCGCTGATATTTATGCATCATAATGCTACATCGCATCCAAACAAGACTACCATTTCATTCCAGAAAAATCTGGCCATCAAAGAAGAATACCTCATGACTTGGCCTCCTGCTTCAACCGACCTAAGCCCCCATCGAACAGCTCGGTCAATCTTGAAACGTGAGTTTTTATGAAGGAAGTGCACAGTAGACATCGAAGTACATTGCGTGTTGTTACGAGAAATACGAGCTCGTATGTCGTGGTATCGTATTTTGGCTTACAGACGTTTTCAGATCTTGCAATATAGCTTTACACATTAAAAAATGAAGCAAGACATATTGATTAACATAACTTTGTATATACTGGATTATTCGTCTTGTAAATTTACAGGAAAATTACCCTCAGTAGGAGCCTTCATTGCATTGAAGCTCACTTTGACACTCTATCTTATACCGAAAATATTCAGAAAAACTTACCTAGCAATATAGCTGGAAACGCTGTTTAAAACGAAAAACACGGACACATAAGTCGCAATTCACCATGAAGGGAAATGTTTTTCTAACCCCAAATCTGAGGCACCCAGACAAAACACTTCTCACTCAAAACTAACCTTTGAAAACGAGGGCTCTAGCGGACCAGCCGTCGGAGCCAATCCAGGAGAAGGTGTTCGTCTCCTTCTTGCGCTTGACCGCCTTCATGACTTGAGCCACCTCCTGGTCTGAAGCGAACACTATGACTCCTGCAAGTAGAAAAGTGAACGATATGACTCCTGCAAGTAGAACAGTGAACGCTATGACTCCTGCAAGTAGAACAGTGAACGCTACGACTCCTGGAAGTAGAACAACCCTCGTAGGCACCTTTTTTTGTATTATACGGTGAATTCATTAACGTAGAACCGTCTGAAAATTTGACCCCTGAGTACTTTTTCACTTAAGGTACACACCCAAGTTACTTTGAAACACGGCGGTTGATTAAAAAAATGAAGAACTGAAGCTCATGAAGGAAGTCCCGGATGTTAGCTTATCTTTGTGGTCGAAGTACGGTTATTTAATTTAGGTGGTTGAGAGCAGCATGTAAGCCAAATGCAGTTTTAAGATCGAAATAATAACGACACTTCTTTAAAATCTAGAGCTGGGACGCCATCACTGCAAGCCTTTAAATACCCAACTTAGAACACACACCATCGTTTTCTCTTACTATATAACTGCAGTTACTAATATCTACATATCTATCGCAGTTACTGAACGCTGCTTGACTAGTCACTAGGAAAACGTTTGGCGTCAGCTCTGAGCTAAGGAGTGCGGTATGTATATCACACGTCTCCTACAAGTTACGTTATAGGCCGATGTAATTTTGGCTTTATTTTTGAAATGTGTAGCACTATATCAAAGCACGACCGTCAATTATTTCAGTGAGTCAAATCTAATACCACCGAGTCAAATATTAATCTCGGCCTTTTCTTTTGATGCTAATGACACCGAGTTCGAGCAACACACAGTGTTGCACTAAACATTTCTTACACTGACGAAACCCAGCGGTGCCTGCATCGTGTAAGACAAGACTAATCAAACAAAAAACACGAAGAAATTTTCCACAGAGAGAGGCTCAAATACACAGAAATATAGCCTCCATAGCACTTAGAGCTCTGGTGAAATAAAATAGAGGAAATAAATAATAAAGCTACTCCTCGGTACAACTCCGTCGTACAGAGAGCGGGGTAAATGTATGTATGTCACGGCTCTCACGCAACGCTTGCAGGTCAGGCCGACCACGAAAATACTCACATATACGTGTACTTACTAAATACTGTTAATACTAGTGATGTATAAATGCATCACTAGTATTAACATAAAATCATTTATAATATGTTAAAATTTAACATGCATATTTTCACCTAGTTCCATATCAATTTTACCTTCGCATTCTCGTGAGGTTGAAAGACGAAGTCAGGACGAAATTTCTCCACGTAGAAAGTACGAAATTGCTAAGAAATGAAGGAGAAGACGCGAAAATAGTCGAGATTTTGAGCACCGACTTCGAGCGTGACATTAGCCTCACATAGGAGACGTCACGGCCAAGAAGAATTAATGAATTATTTTATCGCTCTGATAGACCCACATCGCAAAGCTCAAAAAGTGTCCGATCACACAATTCAAAACTGCCGGATTCTGAGAAGCTGCCAACAGCATGGATCAATTGGAAATGAATATTTTTGCACCAGAAAATCTAACATATTCATAAAAAATCGACACGTTCATACACACGAAATCAACCTACATTTTTAAATTCACGATAACGAGCCGAGGCCTCAGAGGTGGAATAAAAGAAACGTTCTTGACATTCTCGATCGAATCTATGGAACTAAATAATTAGCATCATTATCGCTAACTTCGTGGATTAAATTAGAAAGAACAAATCGAACCATTTGTAGCATAGCGTCACATTAAGAGAGTTATATACTCTCCAGCAATTTAGCACCTGAGCAAATTAAAGCTCCAATAAAGTTCATTCGTAATATATAGACAGGATACTCATTTCACGAACAGTTATGTATAGAACAAAATGTATTTGCATGTATTGAAATAGAGAATAAAGTGAAGCAAGCAGGCCTGCAGCGCATATGCAGGACCTCGAAATGGTATCTGTTCGTTTTGTAATGATCTATACGATAAAACATGGAAGTATCAATCATACTCTTAAATATTGTAGGAGACTCACGAAATTGGCCAACGTTAAATAGATTGAGCAATTTCCGCCATTTGAAGACTCATATATAATTGTTTATTGATCTGAAGTGGTCAAAATAGGGTACAGAAGAAAATCAAAGACAAAGTATACAGTATCGTCCATGGAGGTATACATCCCTACACCTAACGTTCAGGTTTCGCATCGTACCTCACAAAGGCACGATGCGCGTGAAATTGTCGCCCTGAATTTTTATCAGACGTCTCCTTGAGAATTGGGAGAATATTCACAGGAAGTTAAATAGCAATAACCTTCTTGAAAAACCGGAACTGCTGCTGGAATCCTTGCATGGACATTGGTTCCATTACTGACTTCTGCTGAACGCTTTGGAGTGAAGTGATGGAAGTCCAACTAACGATGATCACGCCTCAGCGGTCCAATACAGTACTCGTCGACTGAGAGACAAGACTGAGTACAAAACAATGTTGTGTAACAGTGCTTAAGCGTAGCATTATAATAAAAATGCTTATGCACAGTGTATAAAATATACTTCACAACCGTGATTTGGAAAGTAATTCTGTAGAAGTATACACTTATTGTGTGACAAAAAACGAATTTTCACCTCTAATTATACTCTGAAAACGAATCATGAACTGCTGGACGGTACCGCGTAAGACGTTAACTACACCTGGTCCGCTGTCTAGCTGTCTTTAAAACTCACTTGGCAATCCTGACACAGTTGTGTACTGACATATTAAAGCATAAAGAAGTTGTGCCGGTATGTGCACCACAGCATCAATTCCTGGGTGAACTAAACGGCAATCGATAGCGAGATCTGAAATTTTTGTACTGCTTGGTGTAGGACGCACAGTGTCAGAACTACTGTTTTGAGGAATAAAAAATTAGAGTGTTTAATGAGCTGAGCCAAATGCAGTTCATATATTCATAAATCATACTTTAAGTTGGATAATTTTGCCAAGCATAAAAAAACAGTATTCATGGGCGTATACTAAAAGGACTTTTTTGATTCCTAGTTGTCAGTGTAAAACCCTCTAACGTAAATGAATGAAAATAAAATACATTATTTAAAATCGAAATTCAACTTAAAATTCTGTCCCAAAAACTCGCGTAATATTCATTGGCGTAACTAGATTGTGATAAAGGTTTTAAAATTGCAACCTGTAGACAATTAAATGGTTAAGACGTCTAAATTTACTGTAGCAATAGAGAGAGAACACAAAATATTAACTCTGATTGAACACTGTCTTGCAATCACATCACGTGGAATAAAATACCTCATTCAATCATTAACTCCTGCCTACGATCACATCACGTGGAGCACAGCACTTCACTCACTCATGAACTCCAGCCTACGATCACATCACGTGGAGCACAGCACTCCACTCACTCATGAACTCCAGCCTACGATTACATCACGTGTAGCACAGCACTCCACTTACTCATGAACTCCAGCCTACGATCACATCACGTGGAGCACAACACTTCACTCACTCATGAACGCCAACCTACGATCACATCACGTGGAGCACAACACTTCACTCACTCATGAACTCCAGCCTACGATCACATCACGTGGAGCCCGACACTTCACTCACTCATGAACTCCAGCCTACGATCACATCACTGGAGTACAACTCACTGTTAACAGAAAATGCTGAAGGCTATTTACTCGCCCTTAGAGAGTTTGACAACAAATATTTTACTAACGAATACAGTTAGTCTTTCCTGTCTTTTGCTCATTAATAATCTTTGTTGTTCTTTTTGCCCTCCCCAACCTCAGTTGGTTGTCATTTATAATTCATTTTTGCGGACTTTCAAGCCCTGTACTGTCTTCCGAAACTCAACGAATAGCAATACTTCGGAAATGAAGACCCAGTTTTCGGCTGAAAGTATGTAGTTTTTCCTGCAAAGCGTTTGAAACATTTTTGAGGTTACTCTCAATACTGCGATGGCAGTTGAAATGCTCAGAACTAAGCTCGGTATTTAAGGTAAACAGACGACAGCTCTTCAAACAGATGAAAGAAACACTGAAAAATTCCACTTCAAGGTGCTGGTTCAGAAGAAAACAAAAAAATTCCCGCTAAAAAACCGGCCGAACCCAAATTAGAGAGAGTAAGGTCTGTTGCATTAACAGGCATTACACTCACTTTATTTGGACAAGTTAACTGCGTGCTCCTATTTCGCACACAAAAAGGCCTTCGAGCAGCGAAAGCTTTGCAGTTTTGTGCCATTACAGGACATTTGCCTCCTCAGCGGCCCATTAGGACATGATCAATGGAACGCTGCACCTCGCCCAATGGGTACTCGGTACCAATTTGGTCACCATTAATTTTTTCAACACTCACTTAACACCAATTTGCTGAACACTTACGCTGAAAAATTTAATCAAGCAGTTATTCCAAGAAATTTATTCAACACCCATATTGGTGAATTTATTGAACGCTTGCCTTCTCCAGTTCACAACAGCCACAATGCAGAGTTTTTAAGCCCTGCACGTCCCAACTCTTGAAAGGCGAGTTTTAACGCATTCGATAACAGCTCACCAAGTATTAAACTTATAATTTTCGTGCTGAAGCAAGCAAAGTCAGAGAGATAAAGTGTGATGTTCATGTATAGTGCAAGCAAAGTTAGAGAGGTATAGTGTGATGCTTATGTATAGTGCAAGCAATGTTAGAGAAGTATAGTGTGATGCTCATGTATAATGCAAGCAAAATTAGAGAGGTATAGTGTGATGCTCATGTAAAGTGCAAGCAAAATTAGAGAGGTATAGTGTGATGCTCATGTAAAGTGCAAGCAAAGTTAGAGAGGTATAGTGTGATGCTCATGTAAAGTGCAAGCAAAGTTAGAGAGGTATAGTGTGATGCTCATGTAAAGTGCAAGCAAAGTTAGAGAGGTATAGTGTGATGCTCATGTAAAGTGCAAGCAAAGTTAGAGAGGTATAGTGTGATGCTCATGTAAAGTGCAAGCAAAGTTAGAGAGGTATAGTGTGATGCTCATGTAAAGTGCAAGCAAAGTTAGAGAGGTATAGTGTGATGCTCATGTAAAGTGCAAGCAAAGTTAGAGAGGTATAGTGTGATGCTCATGTAAAGTGCAAGCAAAGTTAGAGAGGTATAGTGTGATGCTCATGTAAAGTGCAAGCAAAGTTAGAGAGGTATAGTGTGATGCTCATGTAAAGTGCAAGCAAAGTTAGAGAGGTATAGTGTGATGCTCATGTAAAGTGCAAGCAAAGTTAGAGAGGTATAGTGTGATGCTCATGTATAGTGCAAGCAAAGTTAGAGAGGTATAGTGTGATGCTCATGTATAGTGCAAGCAATGTTAGAGAGGTATAGTGTGATGCTCAAGTATAGTGCAAGCAATGTTAGAGAAGTATAGTTTGATGCTCATGTTTGTATAGTGTGATGCTCATGTTTGTATAGTGTGATGCTCAGTGTTGAACATTTCCTGCTGGCGGACGCTGTAAGTCGCACGCGATTAGCGGATGAGAGGGAAATTGTTAGTGTGTTCCGTTGAATTCTAATTTTTGATAAATTGACAGGATAAATTGAACAAGGTGCCTGAAATACACTGATATATATACTGATGATGCAGAACCGGAACCTTTCTAGGTACTTTGTTTAAGGAATTTCGTGACTGATTTCGGCCCAAAAGCGACCATTATTATCTGTTTGGCAATGTTGTTTTTTGAATTAAATCTAACAATGAAGTCACGAGTGATAAACAATTTTTTGGACTTACTTGTACCTGTTCGTCTGTTCTGTCTGGTCACATCTATTCCTGTTACTGCATTTGTGCTGCGTGGCATGCAAGACCGTGTCCCCCATTGCGTGCTGCGTGGCATGCAAGACCGTGTCTCCCATTGCGTGCTGCGTGGCATGCAAGACCGTGTCCCCCATTGCGTGGTGGTTCTAAGCTTTAATCTCCATGTGCGTAAAAAGATCAATGACACAAACTATGAATCTCTTCCCGAGGTGTCCGATTTCTTCCTTGATTGGCGACTTCCTCTAAATGCAATGATGATCTCAGCGACCAGTGGGTTGGAGCCGTACGTGATTTTTTATGCAGCACGTATAGAATGTATATCAAAAGCCTTCAACCACTAGATTAATAGCGTGAATTATGGAAATTATATTAAGAGTATCACGAACATTTTTAAACGTTTATTCCGCCTATAATCTTTAGTAGTATGAAGTACATACAACAGCCGAGTTACACAAAAATCTACCAGAGCACGGCACACATTTTCTCTGAAAGGGGTCTCGCCAGAGCAAAACACACGTACACTACAAAATGCAGTTCAGTTCCATTCGCTGCTCGCAATTGCGAATCGCTTAAAAAATACACAAGCAATTACAATTATGGGCAGCATTGAATCCAGCAACAAACTAGCTTGAATGCTACTAAGCAATCCCAAGAGCTAAAGTTCCCTTACAGAAACTCAATTAATGCTTTGATGAAAAAAATTTCCACGCGAGAAGTAAATCTCGAATTTTCTCAATCTCTCTTTGTTCTTGATCGAGGCGGCGAGTATTGAACATTTGCATGCGATTCAATGGCATAATTACTCTGCGTGCAGTTAGAGTGCTGCACGCCGTGTAAAAAGGAAGCTTTCACGCTCGCCATCATTAAGGATCTAACAACCGGCGGACAATTAACCATGAAACTAGGTCATATTGAGCGACCTAAGCGTTCTAGTGAAGCTAGGGCATTCTCAGCGTGCCAGACACTAGCTGTACTAGTAAAAAAATAACATGAATCGTACATTGGGCTGAAATGTTTTTTAAAGTACGTCCGTACCGAGAGACGTAAGAAGTCCTAGGGTAACGATGCTCGCTATGCCTTGGTAACACTCACCACATTAATTTTTAATGTAATACATAATTTTTCTTTCGAGACCAGGTAGAAGAGTAAAGCAGTTTTAAAAATCTCACAATGCACTCTGAGGCTATGCAGCTATATTGACAAATCTAACCAAATAGACCTTCACCATCTAATCTAACCACATCAACCTTCACCGTATAATCTAAGTAAATAGAACTTCACCTTCTCCCAGGCGTAAACCAGTCAAGTGCTTCTTGCGTGGTCAACCGGTACTTTGTACCAGAGAACTGGTACTCTGTACCAAATGACCGGCACCCTGTGCCAGATGAGTGGCACCCTGTAATTTGAAGTCTCGGATTTGCTCCTGACAGGTGCGAATCTGCTGCTGTCTGTTTCCATAAATGAGTTCAAGTTTGTCCTGAAAATTTGAACGTTTTTCCACGTAGCTTTACATTTAAGCATAGTTACGCATGAAATTGCACCAAGTTTAGGTCATCATCCAGTCATTGTGAGAACCCGTCCAATACTGTGAAGACAGTGTTTTCAGTTGCAGTTCTAAACGTAAAAAACAGTTTCACCATTAAGCTAATTACTCTCAACGTTTACTTCGGTTGGGCGAGTGTCACGTTCCACGTTTGCATGAAAGCCAAAAGAGGCGTTTCAGAGCTGTAACTCTGCTACAACCCCTAGGGAAAATAACTGTAGTAATGAATGAAACATTGCATAACTGACTCATCTGGAAGAATTTAGCACGCTACTTACCACATACACAGATGAAAAAAGTCAGTTCACCCAGCAAACACACCTATTTCCACAGCGGGTCCCTGAAATGAGCTCCACGCCTACATTGGTGCGGGACGTGGGCCGGGTTCCGAGAAATAGTCGCAAATTGTTGACTTAAAGCAAAGTAAATTCCAATCCATTCGAAATTATTTCAATCCATAATAAAAAGTCTCCTAATTAACGAATACAGCGAATGCTAGTTGCAAATTAATCAGAAATCTGGTTCGATTTGATAACTCCATGAATTTGAGATACGAGGCATAAATTTGTGAAAATTTTGTTTGTAGTCGCAGAAAAAGGATCAAAAATTATAGCTTTCTTGAATTTAAACTCCTGAATTACGGCATTTTTCTGTACTTTGAAGCCTCGTTTTGTGTAGCTACATAACAAAAATTCTGCGTGGAAAGACTGCTGCCTGAAAAATAGATGTAATTTGGTTAAAGATTTCTTATGACAAGTTAATCAGTCGCAACGGGCTATTTGATCAGGTATAGAATAATCGAGGCCAAGTCCCATACTGGTTGAAATGAACATTCACTCAATACTTATCAATTCCAATAAACTAATGAACATTGTGAAGAATCAACAATCCGAATGTTTTGAACGAAACCTCAAATGAAAAGTCTAAATAAAATTTTCCACAATTAGGCATCGAAATTGAATACGAACAATGTAGTGCGTTAGAACGAAGAGTACCACTTCAAAAATTAGATATGCATTGCATACGTAGTACTAATTCAGGCGGAAACTTGAGACCGACTTCAGTTAACTCGCACGATCTCAAAAGAATTTACAATAATTCAACTTGAAGTTTGACAGTCACACTGCCCCTCATTGGACGGGCGAAGTCACGTGCTCACTGTTCATCATTGCGAGACTAGACCTGGGCTGACTTGAGGGGCACGTGACTATTATTCTGCCGAGCAGTCATAGCTTAAAGACGCATAATGAAAGTTGTCGGATGATGAGACGAATGGATAATAAGTTATAATTTATTCGAGCATTAAAACGTAGAGCTAAAGCGAGGCTAGATGTAGAAGTTGAGCTGAGTTTCACAGCTGAGAGCTGAAGACCGATAAGACCGTAGATGGAATGATTAGTCTTCAAGGTACTATCATTGCACTCTATTAATGACGTATTTGGAAATGTTCTCAACAAACTGGTACAATCCAGACCATGGAGTGAACCAACCTCCTACGGAAAAATGCAGAGTACTGCCATTGCATTTTCAGCTGAAGTTCTTTTGCGAAAACTCGCATTGCTTCGGAAACGTACGGATATCAGCGACGCAATAACGGCTCTGCTCTTATTCTAGAAGTGAGGTGCTCCGGAAGTTGCCGTTATTAGGCGGAAGTTTGCTGTGCAGCATCACAAATGTCACTCGCGGGGGCCCATTTTTAGTCTGCCTGTAAAAGTTGAGTGTCCTCGTTTGTTGAAAGAATTTTGCTGCGGCTCTGTGCTTCAGAGCAGCAAACGACTGCCCTAAAAGAGTCCAAGCTTCAAAAGGAGAAAGTGATGAATAATTTCCTGCATAGATGCTTTCCCAACGACCTCTCTCCGGCAAGCGGTGCAGGATCTTTTAGAGCCTGAAAAGGCCTTTGGTGCACGGCAGAGTCAACACTACTCCTTGAATTTCACCGCCGGGTTTTTAAAAATAAATTCATCTTAGGCATCGGTAGAAAGAGCTTGCTGGAGTAGATTTAATTTCTTATACGTAATAAGGAGCTCCCTCGAATTACAGCGATGAGCTGCCTTTACACATTGATATTAAGAAAACGAGCCTTGTGAGAGAATGTACTCTCTTTAATTTTTGTGATACACTAAGCTGGCACTAATTTAGTTTCCAAAAGACCTTGAAAATGCCCTTTACCGGAACGATTTACGCTCGTATCAGACTGGATGACATTGAGCTTCCTCAGAGAGTAGGGGAGGAACTATTTATTTTTTTCGCAAAGCTACACATTACTTGAGTGTGCGTACGCTCCTGGCGCTGGCAGTTTTCCTGTGCAGTAGTCCGGAGGTATGCGTACTGGTCACGACGCAACAGATATGGGGCATCTTCTCTCTACGTACAGGTGTGCCACTATATAAAGGGTGTCCCAGAAAAAAGGAAACCCATTTTCAAAT
>VOMN01125293.1:0-12569 GCA_014899125.1 Orchestia grillus
TTTAGTAAGATGGCGGAGTTAGAGTGATACGGACAGCTCATGAAGCCTTGGATCCTTCATGTATAGCTCCGACAGCACAAGCTTCCGGGGGCAGTGTTATGGTCTGGGTTGCTTTAGAATGTCTGAATTAGGTCCGGTAACCTTGTGCAGCTATAAAATGAAATCTTAGGACTATTTGATCATCCTAGGTGGTCAAGTACACCAGTCAACCGATTCGTATTTCCTTGATGGTTTCAGTATTTTCAAGACGGCAGCGCTCAAATTCATGTCACATGTAGTACATGATTAGTTCAGGAATCGCGAGGTATCATTTTCTATCATGGAATGGCCTTCACAGTTTCCTAATATCAAACCGATCGAAAATTTAAGGAACCAACTTGAGAAGGAGCTGCGAGCCCCACACTTCTTCCTCATTCGTTGGAAAATCATTCTCAAAGTTTGATCGTACTTTGAATAAATATTCTTTTAGATTAAGTGCAGAATCGTGGAGAATCTTTGCTTAATACAATAAAAGCTATGATCAGAGGAAAAAAAGGTCCAATAAACTTTGAAACTTGATTGTTTTCGTTACATCCACTTTTCTCTAGGGTGCGACAAACTTTTTGGCCGAGTAGTGTACCTTAAGAGTCTTTTAGCAACTCAAGTACGAGTCCTTGTTTGTAAGAATTAAATTACGAAAGGAAATTTCTACTCTCTGTTCTTGGAATTCAAAATCTCTATTGCAAGGAGTATGATGAAGGATAGGACTATGCGTATCCATCGACGATCGTCACGAATATACACTTGTCTAAATGGAAAAAATTCTTGTATGAATGCTATATATACAAAAATACTTCCACAGAACAATTGCATTGAGGTAAGTATTCCAGCTTGTTAAATAATCAAAGAAGCCATTGCGTTTCCCTTAAGTTTACGCTAGCAAAAAAGAACTGACGCTCAAAGCTGCAGCGACAGCGTATATATGGTGACCCAGAGCAGTCCCAAGCACATAGGGCAGGTCGCTTTTATCACAGATACTAAAATGTTATCTATTTACATCCTTATTTCTCCCAGTTTTTACAATATTATACTACAATTCAGGCTGCTTGTGAGCCTGCTACGTTTGACGTATGCATCTGAGTGGAACACTGCCATGTAAGTTTAGCCAAATATATTTACTCCCTAAATTTTCTATCACAACTGTAACGGAAATAGGAATGAACCTCTATTGTCTCATTATTACAAGCACACATGTTCTTAAAATTATTATTTGTTGCCGTCGATACGCGCTTGTTACGTTACCCACCACATTGTTTAAAAATAAGTGAAGTGCACTCAGAGAAAAAGATTTCTCATTTGCACGAAAATCATCAAATATTAAGCAAGAACTAAAACACGTTGAAATGAACTAACTCCAGACTTTGGTAACAAACTGTAGGGCAAATTTCAAGACATTCCGACCATGACAGACCTGTACGCTTCCTCTGAAATGTTGATCCTTCCTTTTTCTCCGGTGGTCTCCGTCCTGCTGGTGAGGTTGACGGTGTTGCCGAAGAGGCAGTAGCGGGGCATCCGTTGGCCAATCACTCCGGTGACCACCTCGCCGGTGTGGATGCCGACGGTGATGCGCTGGCACAGAGACGTCAATGATGACGGTGATGACGTCAGTGCAGGTGGCGCAAAAATGACTTGCTGCACAGTGTGTTGCTGACCATGAAGCATCATTTGGAATTGCACAAATGAGCGTCGGAAAGCTAAGCAACAAATTTGTACTTTAATATAGTTCGTTGAAAACATTGGAAAGAAATTGTACGATGTTCATTCAACACTTGATAAATAATTGAACTGAACTAACACAATCTTGCAACGCTTCGCGTATATTTAAAAGATTAAAAGGCAGCAAGGTTTTCTGTACATTTCAATTAGTCAAAATAAATTTGCGCGTTATTTTGTGAAAAAATATCACAGTATTTATCCATTGATGAATTATTCGATGAGGAGCGAGGCAAGTGTTTTGAAACAGGTTTAAAGTAAGATTTGCTGAGTATTATATCCTGAAAAGTATCGTGATGAGGAGCATAAAATGCTCACCATTCGATAAATTAGGTGTCATCATCTGTAAGACAACTTTTTTGAATGAAGACAGAATAAAAAACGATACTATAACGCAAGAGACAAAGAACTAGTTTGAGACACTGTAGGAGCAATAATTTGGTTCCAACACAAAACCTGGATGTTCGAAAAATGGCCGCATTTGAGAAAATGGCCGCAGAATCATTTGAACTGTAGAAGTTCTGTACAAGAATATTTTTACCGATACTGAACACAAATATATGGAGGTGAATCGAAAATGTTAACAGATTTGATTTTATGAGATGAAAAGATCATCTACGAATATCTATGAATAATGACGGAGCTAAAATTCTGAATAATGTCGATAGGCGTTTTCTGAATCGATTGGGGAAGGAAAACTTGCTGAAAACTATTCAGCAGTTAACTAGCACGTCCAACGAAGTTCAGGAGATAATTTTTGCTCACACCGTAGAACGGTAACTGAAGAAAGCGAGTTTAAGAAGTCGTGCATTTAAGTTGGGGTGAAGTCCAATGCTGACGGTAATTCATCCTAATGAAGGAAAATGATGCAAAGCTGGAAATTAAAGTAGTTCATAGTTGTTGTTCTCACTTATACGACTCAAAAAACTAATTCAAAATGTGTATGGAAAAGCGAAGAAAAACATGGGGAAAATTGAGGAACACGGAACGAGTTATTTTCGCGATTTCATTCCCCAATCAGTGTCAGGTCGCACAAAATCACATCTTTGCCTGAACCTCCACTGCCGTCAGTACTGGCTGCTTTATATTTGACGAAATGAGCTCAGGTCACTGCCGTGTTAGTTGATCAGAGCCTAACTTGACGTTCTGCTTCTGGCTCCTGCTGAAGATCCAAGTCCACTTGTATATAATTGCGAGTATAGCTATATTCAAATTTTAAATGAATTTTTAAACTCACGTCACTCCACCCCTTCTCCCTTACGTGCAACACGACACACACCACGTAGAACACAACTCACACACCCCGTACAACACGGGACACAACACAACACACACCCCGTAAAACANCTCACACACCACGTACAACACGGGACACAACACAACACACTCACCACAGGCTCGCCGTCCACTATGACGGTGCGCGCCAGGTCCGTCATGTCTAGCGCCATGCGCCCGATGCAGCGCGAGTGGAACTCACAGGGCTCTGGCAGGCCGCTCACCGCCATGTACTTGTCGCCCACGGTCTCCACCTCGAATCAAAGCAAACGCTCATTGATGTTTTTTGCATGTAATCTTGAAGAATGGGTATGAAATGCAAAAGGTGTTCGTTGAAAAGCAATGTTTATGTACACTACCCCGTGAAAAAAAACAGTATGGTTGAAGAAATTTTGGAATTATTAATCGATTGTCCTACCTTTAGATCGAATTACGGCTTGCGACTCGACATCGATGCTATGAATTACTGGACCTTTGGTAGCTGAAATTGAGACCAAAATTACTGCAACCTTTTACCAGAGTGTTTTACGAAAAGGAAATGATAATAAGGTAGGTAAGCTCCTCTCAAGCACATCGTATAACTTTTCAATGGGATTCAAACCTGGAGATTATGGGGCCCACCCATACATGTAAATGGTCCTCCATGGTCAAAAGCTCAGAAAACCAATCTTGAAAAACTTTGGCCTTGCGAATGTGAGCATTATCGTCCTGAAATACTCCGTTAAAACATGAAAAATGAAGGCCCATTGGAGGGTGAACGTGGTCATCAGGGGCTTGCAACTAGTCCTGTGACTTCATTTTATTACTGTAAAGGGACGTAGATCCAAGTCCAGCTCAACAAAATAAACCTTAAAGTATTACGTCGACTCTAAACGTCTCTAAATAACAATTATAATATGTAAAATACAGGTGAGCAACTTTTTTTCGGTCACGCACTAAATTCTACTGAGTTTCTTCCCGAAATCTGAATTTCACGGAGTGGTTTGTGAAATTGTTGGAAGGAAATAAAGGTGGATACTAATTTTATTTTTTCTTGCTAAATGAACAGCATACTTGAATCTGGAACTAACAAGACCACGAAAATCATTTACTTTGATTCAAAAGCCACTCAGAACCTAGATTTGTCGAATGTATCTGAGAGCGCAGGACCATACATTTATGAAAATCAAGGAAGCTTTGGATTAACACCACAACAATAACCTGGGAAGAAAAATTAATAAATCCACGTTTTTTTGACTTCGTTAGAAAACTTTTTAGCCACATTAAAAGTAAGTCTAGTATCCGACGTGGTCAGTCAGTCTCGACACGCGCTGGCAGCTAACGCCCACCTTGTAGACGTTGGGGTTGCGGCTGGGGTCTGTGAGGACGTCGAAGGCGGTGTAGATGTCGTTGAGCATCTTGACGATGAGGGACGCCCCGGCCAAGTCCGAGTGTCGCTGGCAGTAGTCAGAAAACCCAACGACGCCTTCAACATTTCAAATTAAAAATTAAGGTCGGACGAGGATTCTTACTGTGTTGGCTACGTATGCCAGCCGAGGCTGACAGTGGCAGGTGTGAAGTCTAAATTATTGTTCCTAATCCTCTTTAAGCAACAAAAAATATTTGTCAAATTTAAGTGAAGGAAAGGTATTGGGACGAGAGAAAAATGAAGCATTTTAGCAAATCAGTTTCGTTGAAGTGTGAGATACTCCAATTCTATTCAAATGTACATTATATTTTCAAAATTAAGTCAACCGAGTCATAATGAATACATTTTGACATAAAACTAAGCTTCTTTTGTACTACATATCAGATGATGATGAATGTATTTTCAGGCGTATGCCAATCATCAAGTTCATCATCTAAACACAAGGACATTTATTAACCATTCATATCATTGCGCATATACAACTCACTATTCAGGAAACCCATCGTCTCTGTCTAACTTATCCAGAGATTTTTCTCACAACATTTCAGCAAAGTTGGGTTGTCAAGTATGGCATATTGTTACAGAAACAGTTTCAGGCGCAAGATAATATCGTTGCATCTTATTAATGAACAGAATAATCACCTGCAATTAGAGCAGCATGAACAATACATTTTGTGCAGATGGATTGCAATAGACCCCGTCTGGAAGCTCCCTAAAGCGTTTTGGAACGCAAGTTTTTCAGAAGTTTCAGCATTTCGTTGGCAGCTACCGCACAGCACCTGTAGATAATGTACATGCACCACTTTTCTCGGAAGCACTGGACTGGATAATGAATATTTAAGTCGATCGAACCATGAGAAACTCCCATCTCCCAAATGGGAGCAGAGGACGTACCGGAGAAGAGCAAGGTGACGACTGGGTAGCGCTTGGGAGGCACCGGGCGCTTGTGGCGCAGCTCGTTGGCCACGCTCAGGGGCAGCACCGAGTACAGCAGTCTGCGCGACGCCGAATTCAGGAATATTTGGTGTTATGTTTTACTGGCACTGATCATGTTATTATTCACTATTAGTTAGTTTTACTTAGTGGCTTTAAGCGTCATTTTTTAACATTCGTGCGAGTGAAGATTAGAAACATAAGGGTGCGAAAACATACTAATAAATTTGCACTTTTACGACATAAACAAAGCAAGACCATAACGAATGAGGGGTCTAGACAATAATTGAATAACAAAACAAGATCATATCAAAACAAAGCAACAAAAACAAGACCAATAAAGAACAGAAACAAAACAAGACCATAACGCACAAGGGTCTTGCAATCTTGTAAATAATATATAATTGAATGGCGAACTATATTTCAGATTCTATAACTACACTCCTTTAACAAATAGCCTAATGGATTGAAAATTGGAAATATTCCGTATTAGCTCCACAATTGCCTCAAAATATGTACCAATTAGGGCTGACGTTACCATTTCTTTGGGCTCCTTATGGAATCAATAATATTAAATTACTTAGTTGTCAGCAAGTGAGAATATATTTACACTGTCAGCAAACGAAATGATTCAAATTGAGCCAAATAAGTGACAATTTTGTAGTACGTTGGAAAATGATGCCACTCAATTTTATTAACAAACTAGTTGACACCCCAGCCTAAAATGGCGAAACAAATGATGCTAATTTCTTAGGATGCCCTCTTAATTACGGTAACTCTAATATGAAATAAAGTTTTCAGTATCCCTGATACAGACTGACTTCTCTGATAGTCTCGCTGATCGGAAGATGGACCCAGGAATTTTCTCTGATCTAAATCCTTAAATGCGCGATGAAAAGATGCAAGCAAGCAAGTAACACTGGGCTATCGTAGTGTGATTTACGTTAAAATTTTGGCATTGTTAGCTGCATCAATTCCGTAATTAATTAACATCAGCAATTATTATCAACGTTAACTCATACGGACTCATCAAGAACTCCTTTATCATAGAAAATTAATCAATGATTTCAAACCCAAAATCCCCACGAAGCGTTCAAGTGCAATAACCTCCAACAAATTGCAAAGAACTTAGTTAGCTTCCCCCCTGTATTTCAAATCCTATCTCACCTGTCGGTCTTCTGCTTCTCGCTGTCGAGTTGCCTGTACGTCTGCTGGAGCTTGTCAGTGAGGACCTCCAGCTTGGTGGTGAGGTTGTACTCGGCCTCGAACTGCTCGTTGAGGAGCACCAAGTCCCTCGTGGCGTCGTGCAGAGGAATGTCGGACAGGTACAGACCCATGCGGTACAGGTCGTCGAGGTTCACCACGGAGGGAGAACTCACGAACATCATCAGGTCGCTCTCAGGGATGTGGATCATCTGGCCCTGAGGAGGGTGAGTGCCGTTTTGGATACTTCACTCTATTTCCAGTAGACCTGGGACAATATGAATGGCTGTCGTTCGTGTGACGTGGATGAGTCTTCCTCGGTGAAGTGGACCGCTCTTATTTGAAATTAAACCCGTGATTTTCTCTTTCAGTCTTATTTAAGGCATTGAATTCAATTTTCATAAATCATGCTCGGATTTAAAAGGCCTCTCAACACCTGAACAACCTATTTTGTCGAACGTAATCTTTTGTACGCACTCGACTAGGAAAATTATTGTGAAATATTTTACCGGTGTTCATGTAAAACATCCTAGTATTTCGTTCTTGAATCGAGAGGAGTTGTTGCATCACATAGGATTTATTTTTTGAAAAAGAGGTACTGATAGAAGAGAGTTACGTACGAGCATTGAACTTAACAGCCTCGTGCTAGTAATGGAGCCCATGAAAAGGTGTATTAAGTAAAGTAAAAGAAACTTTCAAAATCCCTATTCAGAATGAAACAAGTCAAATGCATAAACCTTATCAATTCCCTTTGCAATTTAATCTTGGAACTGTTAAGGCACTTTCTGAACACTCTGTACTCGCACATTCAGTTGTTGCGCCCGCGTTGTACACAGAACTGAGCCCACCTTGAGCCTCAAGAGCCCCTGCTCTGGTCCCGTGTCCCCTCCCTCGTCCCGCATCTGGATGAGGCCAGGCTTGGTGCGCAGCACGTAGATGGTGTTGATGTGCGAGATGATGAGCTCGAACGTCACGTCCATGTGCGGCCGCACCTGCTCAGGCAAAAGTTTGCAGCATTTAATTAACCTGTTAATGGGTACTGACATCATATGATGTCCGTGTGGTTGTTGCATTCACACGGTCGCTATCGATTACACATACCGTGTGAATGCAACACCGGCCACCTGGGCGGTGACCGTTAATAAGTTAAAAACTGCATTCGTGGTCCAGCCTGACGGGTTTAGTGCGTGGATCAGTGGGTCCAGGGGGGCCAACAGGGCCTCCCCCCTTCCCTGAAGACGATACAAGGCGGGCCTAACTATATTTTGGCTTCCCAAGATAAAGAGTGCATCGGTGTAATTTATTACAGCTCTATTTACGATAGTTACGATGTCATAACCATGCCGTTTTTGGGATACATTGACCCATTTGATCTTCTGTGAGCTGGGATGCTTTTATTTCCACAGCCTGCGCGTTTTTTAGTATTCACTAGTTTAATATTTACCAATCCTTCCCCAACTCATGTTTCAACCTTCTTTTGACAAGTTATCATGCATGTCCCCTAAAAATGCCGGCTAGATCGGCCCATAGTGTTGACGTCTCTACAGCCTTGCCAAAAATGAAAAAAAATGAAAAATGCTAAAAATGAAAAACGCCAAAAATGAAAATGCTATAGATGAAAAATAATGAAACTTATAAATGCTAAAATTCAAAAATATTAAAAACGGAAAATGGAAAATGCATTCGTGGTGTACGCTGCTAGCTTCAGTGGCATGTTGAGGTCTCTCCAGTCATGTTAGATGCAGCGTTCTCGTAAACGGCAGGCAAAGCAACAAGAATGTCTCCCCCAAAACGAGCTCTTCTCATTCATGTCGGTCCTGCCTTCTGAAGTGAAACATCCTTTTTGTATATTAAATCTTAACAGAAATGACCCTCGATTCAACATCAGTACAAGTATTGATTTCCACTAATAACGTAATATTGAACATAATTTTGCGGCAGTTTTTAACACAGAATCCTGATGATTTGCTTAAAAATGTTCCTCAGCTAAACGTTGCCGAAAAAACTAAGCTTGTCTTAATTGAAGTATCATACAAATTTTCCAGTTTCTGATAGATTAAGCATCATCAACCGAGAGAACACTGGGAGTGAAACAGTCATTAGACAAGATATGAAGGAGGATTTTTAAAAGAAACATAAAAACTTAAAAATATCAATAAGAGAACTTCGATAAATATTTTTTCTATACCGGCTCGTTAGCATTCGAATAATATTCGCTACTTCATTCAGTTATGGCGTGACATAGGTACTGACTAATCAGCCATGTATTATGCGATAGTTTCGACTCAAATATGGTCAGTGGTCAGTCGCCCAAAGTATTACCGCTCAGATTTAGCAAAAGTCGTAATGCCAGCACCGAAATAAATAGCTTCTAAGGTAAATTCGTTGTCTCATCGATGAAACACGAAGAAATGACTAATTGTACACTCAAGCATTTCTAACGCAATCTTTCGTGTATAGATGAGTTGCTGTGCGTGAAAATGCACCTGCCTCTCTTAGTCTTCCTGCCCATGAACACTAGCTGTCGGTAACACTTACTATATCGAAGAGATCGTTGAGGGAGACGTCTTTGTTCATGAGTTTGGGTAGGATCCTTGCTATGGAGACGCCGGCTTGGACGATGTGCAGGTCGCGGTCGAACATCAGGTGGAAGGGGCAAACTTGGCAGAAAGTGCGGGGGGAAATCTTGGGTTCTGAAATGGGTTCTCGAAATAAACATCATGGCTTACAGGTATTTCACTGTGCTAATTTTAAACACACGCGTACTTCGCTAAACGATAGGGTCATGTTCCTGAAAAAATGTTAAATCAAAGGCAATCATCAAAGTGAAATATCGTAGAGTGAGTCATCGTATAGCAAGGTACGCCTGTAACCTTGTAAATGAGTGTCATCTGTCACGTAGAATAGTGAACGTTAGTCGTTTTCCGAGACTAGCAGGGTAGCCTTCATTTGTAAAATTCGTTTAGAGGGAAAGAGGTGCTGCCAGTTTCCTTCCCTCAGGTCTCCACAACACTGCATGAGGTATCTTCCTGCCTCTCAGAATTTTTGGAGGGGATCTTGCGGTGCTCGAACCTTTGAACTTCCTTCCTGCGTGCGCCAGTTGGCCCAGCTGGCACAAATTTCCCAAATTTCATGGCGTCTGTTTGGAACGAGAGCTGCGCGTGTGGTTGAGGAGACTTTTATCCCTAATTTGCAGCGAATATTTCTCCTGGTGCTTGGAATTTTTGACAAATAATGTAATAGGATTACTTTGTTTTCATTCTAAATTCAACTTGAATAATATAGGTTCTCATCCTCTTCAAAATTAGCACTTTTGACACTCAGGGTGTGGTTGAGAAGGTACTAAGAGATGAAGAACCATCTCCTTTCTAAGTAGTTACTAAGACATTTAATGCACATGCTTACACAAAAACCTCTATTCCATACTTAACATTCAACCATTTAGTTGATAGGGAAACACACCTAAGTTAGCCACGTTATGAAGTTTACTCCCTCGTTAGAATACAAATGGTACCCTGATGCATGTGAAGTGACGTCACCTGAAGGCATGATGTCCAGCGTGGCCCCCTCCTGCGGCATGACCCCGGCCCTGTCGCCCCCCGTCTCCCTGATCAGGAACTGGACGTGGTCAGCCTCTTCTTTGGTCTTCAGAATGTCGACCTCGACCTCGGTGCCGTGCAGGGATGCAGCTACTGCCTGCACAGGGGCTTAACCCTCAGCAACCAAGCTGTTTTGGAGGTAATTTCCACTGATAAAGCTTTTAGCAAGGTACGAGAAATTGATCGTAGCCTTATGGATAACTGAAATTAGGCTGCATTTAGTTTTCCACGCTGCTACTGCCTGCACTGGGGCTGATCTAACCCTGAACGATCAAGTTTTTTCTGCTATGAGGCTGCAGAAAAAAAGGCTGCGATTGAATGCAACCTTGTTTATATCTGCGATAAGATCGTATGCAACTTTTTACAAAATACTCGCAGCCTCCATGGAAAACGGGAAATTTACGACCTTTTGGTCACAAAAGTTTTAAATATTCTTTATGATACCCAATGCTCTTCCAGCAAAACTCCTAGTTTCCCACGACGAGCGACGCTCTCAGTGTCAGCACCACGTGAGGATTAGTACGTATTTACAAACACCCTCGTCGAAGAGCTACTATGTGCGCGTAATAAAAAATTTACTTGGAAGCCAAGGTATTTTCTAGCCCAACGGTTTCAAGGACATGGGAGAATCTCAGTAACATATTTCTTTCCTTCGACTATTTGTTTTGAGAAACAGAGATGCGTTCGGTTTCTTATGAATATTCAAAGGAACACTCGTAAAAATTATACTCACGATGGGGATGCTGAATTATAAAGCACACATGCTAAAAGCAAACAATTTTGTCTTTTCCTAATGCATTTGACATTGTTAAAAGAAAATTTGGATCGAAAGTGAATAAAAACGTTTGAGCTACGAAACTTAATCAGAGTTTCAGCTTGTACGAAGTTGCTACCACTGCCTTTCTGCGACAGTACTCGCAAACCTCAGCAATCCAAACAGTGTTAAAACCAATCCAAATAGTATTGAAAGCAATCTAAATAGTAATGAAAGCGATTCAAATATTACTGAAAGCAATCTAAATAGTATTGAAAGCAATCCAAATAGTAGTGAAAGCAATCCAAATAGTATTGAAAGCGATCCAAATAGTATCGAAAGCGATCCAAATAGTATTGGAAGAAAAGAGACATGCAAACACGTTTCAATTGTCAACATTAGAGGTACAGCTCAACAGGAGCCTCAGCACAAGCATTGACTTATCAGTACGGTATTTTAGGCCAAATTTAATCAAAAGACTTGTTTTCTCGTTCTGAAAATACGTCCACGTTTTCACGTTCCGCCCAAACACTAAAGCGGCTGTGGAGGTCAAGGCCGACTCAGTGGAGGCCTTGATCTGCCGACTCCAATTGCACCATTGAAGCGCTTCTTTGGCATACTTATTGAATCTAGCAATTTTCCTCAATGATGCCGATGACAAAATAAATAATAAACGGCATTTAGACAAGGCTTAAGAGTAAGGTACCAATAGCCACGTGCTAAAAGAAAGTAGGCTTGAGCAGTTACTTTATTCTAACAAGAGCGTACTCCATGAGAATACAATTCTTCAAATTTATCTTTTCACTGACTGGAACATCACACTCGTATGATAATTCACTTGATACACATCACATTCGTATTAAAATACACTTGACACACATCACACTCATATTAAGATACACTTGCCACACATCACACTCATATTACGATATACTTGACACATATCACACTCNTCACACTCGTATTAAGATAAACTTGCCACACATCACACTCGTATAAAGATCCACTCGCGTAGTACAGTCGTACAGGGCGTATAGATCAGCTCTAGGGAATCACCGCTCTATAATCTCATTTGCTTTATATAACACGTGCTACATGCTTCTTATCTTGAATACCTTGATGATACACGTCACTTATGTGTATCTTATGACATCAGTTTCCTGTGCTATTTTATATTCGCTCTAGTTGACACTGCTTTACGTATAAGGGGACGACTGTGTACGGGCGATATTTTGCTGGAACCGATTTAGCACTTTTTTTCTGGGACTACGGTATTCATCTTCATAATATCGATAGCAATATGTTTTCTTACAAGAAAAAACTTGAGCATTCTTCACTTTCACAATACCGATGAAAATAAACTTAGGAGATAACAGACTAAAGCAGCCTTCATCTTCACAATACCGATCATAATGTGATAACAAACTCGATCAGCACCCACCTTCCCAATGCCGATGATAATAACGGACTCAATCACCCCCCACCTTCACTATGCCGATGATAACAAGACTCGATCAGCACCCACCTTCACAATGCCGATGATAACAAGACTCGATCAGCACCCCCCTTCACGATGCCGATGATAATATGCCTCCATCAGCACCCACCTTCACGATGCCGATGATAATATGCCTCCATCAGCTCC
>VOMN01125304.1:0-14867 GCA_014899125.1 Orchestia grillus
ATTATCACACAATCTGAAAGAAGAAGCAATATTTTATTAAGTACCATTGATAAGCATACAACGTTAACAAGCTAAATTGGAGTAATCGTGCCCTGAACATGTAGCTCAAAAATTGGACAGAACTTCTGTTACAACCTGTTACTTGGTGTGCTAAGGACATTACATATTGGCATGTGGAATATAATGCGACGTAATATATCTGTTTATAAAATATATTGTGTTTTTTTTATTTTATGAATATTATATTCTAATATATGATATATGAAATTTATTTAATATGTAACATTTAATATATTTGTGTTGGCAGTTAAGGGATATCTTTACTCTTGGAGTGTTTTTTGGCGTTTTGAATTACTCGTTTATTTAGTGGCAGCACAAATGACCGATAAATGAGTCTTAGCGTATAGAAAAAGGAGGGAATGTTGACAAAATTTCATATATACATAATCAATTGCATCAAACGACTTGAAGTATCTTCGAACATAATTATTAACTTCGACAGCGCCGCACTTATATAGATATATAAATGTATTTCATGCTTGTCTAACTTATCGAATTGTGTGGGCATTTAGGTTAGAGATTGCGAAGATTGGTAAATTAAAAAGGTTACACAAAAAACTGATGAGACACTAGGACAATTGAACTCTAAATCACTATAATCACGAGCTCTATCCTAGCCGTTGTTCAGTTCTGTTTCTTTATTATTCTTTTTCTGCAACAACTAATCTACTACAGAGCACTAAACACTAATAAATTAAAATGTCTGATGTGCTAATATGCCAGCCTCTAACACCNCGGCTGTGAACATATCTCGAGGCCATTTAAGGAAATGGGCTGGTGTGTTGGCAACCCAAGGAGCCAGCATGAGAGGAGAAAAAATTACTTAAAGTATGACTGGATGCAACTAAACGAATAAAAACTCCTTCGTAGTCAGTACAATATTTTCTGATATGTACTATATTCAAATGCATTACCAGTTAATTGAAATGTGTTACGTATAATTATGCATCATTATATGTATTAATATCAAACGTATTACACATGAAATGAAGCTTCATGTGATGTTTTATAATTTTGAATACTGTTTAAGATATTACATTTGGAACACCAAATATTATATTTCAGGCGTTCATTTGAAATGTGCTTATCTGAAACAGTTATGCTGAGATGGAATATGTCTTTGAATAGATATCAACTTGTATTATTTTAGTGTATTACAAATCAAATTTATTTATAACAAATCAAATTTGAGATCAGATGTTTTATATTGAATTTGACCCTTTAAATTTCGTTTATAAGAAAGCAGTGGTTCTCGTTTGAGGTATTTTAGTTTTCTTTTCAAAACGGTTCCTCCAGATCCAACGAGATGCCTCTTGGTGAAGTTTTTATTGCATTGCCAGCTAGGTTTGTTTTTCTTACGACCTACTCTTAGAAATTTATCTTGCGGCAAAGAAAATATCAGCAAACATATTTCGAAAGTATATTCTTGAACGGGGTGCATTAAGTTTCATCTTTTCAGTAGGCCTAGATAATTGTAGAAAGAAAGACCATTTTAATGTATATTTCTAACGGTGGAGTGATTAATAATCTAGTTGGTGAATTTACTGTTAACATACTAAGATACAAATGATATTCTTTTTGATTCTGATTTTTTCTTCCATTTTCTGAATTGAACTTACTTTGCAGCAAGCATGTGAGCTCGTATTCACGAACAATATCTGTTGTACTTACCACCTCAGTTACCTCACATGTAGTGCTGTCTGCGCATGTAGATGTGTTCGCATTTTCATATGAGACAGGATATACAGGAGAGAGGACCTCTATGGAATGTTCCTTTATGTCACCCCTCACTCGGTTCACAAGGTTTGTTCATTGTGCGTTAGATGAATGACGACGCTTGATTCAGAAAACAAATCCTACTGTGAGGATAGAGTCTTGTACACTTGATTCTCAAACTTGGAATGAAGCTTTCGAGTACACATTCTTGAACACATTCGAGGCACGCAAAAGTAACGCTACTGGCGGTTGTGCAGCTTGGATTGAGACGGAGCTCCGGAACGATCGCTTGCTGGCCCCTCACTACCGCCACTACGTGCGCCAGATCCGTATCCTGGCCTACAGTCAGCTGCTGGAGTCGTACCGCTCACTCACGCTCGACTACATGGCCCAGGCTTTTGGAGTGTCCTCTACTTTCATGGACAAGTAAGATTTGATCAATGCATGGGTTGTGTGTTTTAAGGCCAGGTTCTTTTAGTGTAGCTAAGTTTCTGCTTAGTATTAGGTGTGGTTCACATTGTTTTCATCTTATTATTGGAGACGATTTCTGATGAAATTGGATTCTACTCATCTGGTGAGAGGTTTTGATAACATTGCAGATTAATTATGTCTTAGCACTATCACAGTGTATATATTTCGATATTTGGAACAATTGTTGAACTACGCTTCAACTACTAATCGTTGGAAAACTTTTTTCGGGTAGTAGTAATAGTAGTTGTTCAAATTTATGTGTAATCGGAACGAGAATAGCACATTCTGAATTTAAAAATTCACTTGCGGTGAGGCCTGTAGAGGCAGTAAAGTAACTTCATGCGGAGAGGTGTTTAAAATTGTGGTTTGAAGGAATCGTGAATGACTTCTTAAGTACGTAATTTTGCACAAAGCAAGAAAAACCAAGGTTCCTTTTGTGTTGGTGGTTGCGCTGTAACGCAGTTGCGTTTTTCATGCGCGTACATCCATTATGATCAGTATTTGAATATATGTGATTCTCCATATAATTAATCTAGAGTGATTGAAATTCGCGCGAAAATAACAATTTCCGTTCAAACGGGGACAAGATTGGAGATCGAGAATTATATATAATTTATATTAAGGGTTGATGTTTGTAGGTTTTTTGTTTTTACCTGATCTAGAAGTAAAATTTCCCCTTTAAAAGTGCCATCATCAGTGGAATTATTTAATGTTTCGCTCTTCAGGGAAAGAAAGATCAGCTGGAAACCAATGACTTGTTTTGAGGCAGACCTGAGGTGATGTTCCATAGCGCATAGGTTTTCCCTTATGCAATATTAATTTCTTTTTTGGCGAAAAAAGTAGAATGGAAAAAAATAGTTATGTAGGATTATTTTTTGAAAAACATCAAGTAAACCTTTGTATTTTTCTGTTTCTTTTGTTTAGCTATATCGTTTTCATTTTATTTTGCTATATATTTTTGACATTTCCATTTGATGTGTTCCAATTGAGCAAAGCTCTGCAAACGCATATTTATTCTTGTTTCGATTGTGACAAAAAACATCAATTTTAGAAAATACGCGTTTGTTTCTTACACATAGTAAACGTGCACTAATGTTTTCAAATGTTTTAGATGAAAACCAAGGATATTTTCGAATGTCAAAAATTTTCCAATCCTGTATTAGTTAGTTTATGAGAAAGTTTAAAAACAAAAATTTCATGATTTTCGGAGAAAGGGTGAGGGTTGAATGTTTTTGAATATTAATATTTTTAATATTAATTTAATTATGTTTTTGAATTTAATTTGTGTTTTTAATTTAATATGTTTTTGAATATTAATATTTTTTAACATTTTCATTTGATTTCATATTCTTGAAACTTCGCCGATACAATAGATTTGTTGTGAAAAATTATAAAACATATATTTTGCTTAAGGCTTTTAGAAAATATTTGTAAAAGGCATTCTTCTTGCATAAAGATACTGTGAACTCCTCGTTTTTCCACGTCTATTTTCTTTTCAGATGGCTCTGCACAGTAGACTACAAAAATGTATACACGGTTTCAAATATTTATCACTCTTTCGTTAACGTACGTAGAAAATTCTTTTTGGTATCATTTATTTATTCTTTTTTTCATCGCGGCAAATATTATTTTGATCCAGCGTTTAGTTTTTACACAATATGCATCGCAGTAAAGCCAACTCTTTGACCCTTATCCGGGCAACAGAACTATTCCTTCTACGGTAAAAGCAGTTTAAAACTATCAAGAAATGTTGCTTGAAAATGCGAAAATGAACATTTATGCTTGAGCAAATAATTTTTTTAAACAAATTCTGAAGTATTTCTTACATAAAACTTTTCAAGAATGCGTGGTTTCTGTTGGTCATCCGACCAAATAGTCACTACATTCTCTCACTTCGTGTTACTTTTTTTCTATGTGGGGGCCTTTGAACAACCCGGTTTTTCCGACACTTCCAAGAGTTTTGGAGGATATACGAAATTGAATCACTCATCACGTTAATTCGCTTAAAGAGAATCCTGAACTTGTTAAGAGCAATGAAGAAAATGAGAGGTAGATGTCAAAAAGACCTGAAAACAATGGTAGCCACACTCGTTGGATAGGTAGAAAATGATGCAAACAGAACCCTCATTGTTTTTGTCATAAAATAAGTTTTCATTACAAATGTTTATTTCGACATTTTTACGGCAATATTACCTGATAGGCTTGAACTGCTTCTATCGTAGAAGGAGTACTTTTGTTACCCACGCAAGGGTCAAATTAATTGTCTTCACTCTTGATGCGTATTGTGTAACAACTAAAAGCTGTATCAAAATATTTGCACTATTCAATAGTAAATGAATTACGCTAATAACGGTGATCAACAATCTGAAGTGTAAACATTTTTTGGGCCTACCTTGTACAGTAACTGATGGAAAATACGTGCGGGATCTGGTCAACATTTTGTCTATTTTTATTAAATTGAATTTGAACGGAACCTTGAAAAATATTCGGATATTTTTCTATAGGTGCGGTAAACACGCCAGGACTAATAGGGGCTATGTGAAGTAATTAGTTTTGTCAAAAATCTATTCTTGGCAATTACCACGAATCCCGATTCCAATTTTTCAGATAGATATTTCGGGTAACATGTAAAACTAATTTAACGGGAAAGTAACAAAGCTTGAGAATAATTTTGATGTATCAAGACTGAAGTGTTGCAGCAGACGTAAGCTATTCTGTTAACGTTAATTATTTGATCCCTATTTAAGGTGAAAGTTAGGATTTGAAAATAATTAATTAAATAGCATTGGCAGTTTATTCTTTCACAATTTACAGCAAAAAAATGCGCGCTTGTTGATTCCATAGTGTAAATTATTGAAAACAAACATTCGGTAAGTTTCCACACTCGCCTTTATAGCTTCAAATTAAAATGAGGCAAATTCAAACTAATATAGCTCATTTATTACTTTATTTTAAACTACTTCAAATAAATCTGTGATTAGAATATTAAAGGCAGTTCCTTTAAAGATATAATTTATTTATTTCATTTTTAAATAGGGGATACATACGAAAAACGAAAGCAAATATATATATACATATATATTTGCTTTATATATGAAGATTGATAGATATCCAGGTAGCTAAATAAAACTATAAAAGTATACAACATAGCTAAGTCGTTAATATTAATTGTTTCCTACATAGGTAAGTGATTTGAACTCTGACTGAAAAAGAAATATATGTCGTATGAAAATTTGACAAAATATACATTATTCAATGAATGTTAACTCTGACTGAAACTCAGTATAGCCTTTGCTGAAAATTTCATGATTACAAATTTTACGCTTCAGTTTGATTATTCGACATACACCTAAACGACTTAGAAGTAAATATCATGAGAAATATTGTTCTACACATGAAAGTTGAACACGAGACCCGTTATGGATCTCGAATTTTCACGATTCATATAATCCTATATAAATACGTGTATGACATATTTACGCAGTTTGTACCCGCATATGCGAAGTTATGAATGTTTATACCGTAATAGTTATTGTGAATGAGGAGTCTCGCTTAATTTGAGTATCTAAGGAGACTGTCTGGTGGAGTTTTGTCCAATGGTTTGAAAGTGTATTTTTCTTAGTCCAAAACATTCTTTGATACGTACTATATAGCATTTTAATTTGAAACTACTCTCAGAGGTATCCCTCTTGCCAGGGTCAGCAAGCAGTCAAAGCGATTTACAATTTTGTAACCTGGTATTTTTGTAATACCAGGTTACACTTGAAATTGAATATTTGATTCATCTTTGAAAGTACATATTCTTCAGCTGAAACAAAAATGATAAAAATTTAATTATGAAATTCTCAGCAAAAGCTAGTTAATTATACTCTAAATTTCAATTGTAGAAAATATTGAATAATATACGTTTTCAATTACACACTAATTTAAATATATATATTTTATTCAGAGTACAAATCACATACCAATTTAGGAAAACCATTAATATTAATGATTTAACTAAGTTACGTGCTTTCACATTTTTATTTAGCTCCATAGATATTTATTAATCTTCATGCGTATGTATATATGTATACTTGTATTCATCTTTCGCACGTATCCGTTTTCGAAATCAATTTAAAAGATTGTAGTATTTATATCTTCAGCGAGATTACCCACAATATTTCTAATCACATGAATTTATTTGAGACAGTTTTTACGTTTCAATTTGCTGTTAAAAGGGCGTAGTATTAAACTATGACAACGTTTCAGGTCAGGGTGAATAATTAAATCATTTAGGAGTACATCGGATTTTACCAATATCCCACAAAAAGAAAACACAGTATTTTATATACATCGTGCCGAGTTCGTAAGAAATGCCTTAAATCACAGCAATGACAAAGGAAAATCAAATTAATTGAATATTTTTTTAACCACACCGTATTGTATTGCTTCATAATCAATTGCTGTACAATTTTATTTTATTTATTCTTTAGAATGTTCGGTTAAAGACCCTAATCGATCAAAGCGTTGCTTTTAGTGTAGTGCGCGCTCATGCCTCTCTATGTCCACATCCCGTGCAAGGAGATCGATAAAGTATTTCTTACTCTTCTAGTTGGTGCTAGCTAGCATTTGCCAAACAATATTTATGGACACCGCATCTTTGTGCATTAATTTTGAAGCTCCACCTAATTGAACTTTCTAGTATATTCTGGTTATATTATAACTAAAACAAATTTCAGCATTTGCATGCCATTCACCTGCTTTCTGCTAATGCAAACCCTAAAACTGACATTCCGAATGACTATTGCAGGATCTTGAGTTTGATCTTAAATTACTTGGGTTTCTCACTTTAACGTGTGTGTAAATCTAGTTCCTACGCTTCTAAAACGAAAAAGCCCGCCCTTGTACACGAGAAAATTATCCAACGAAGTACATCGCATTTTAAATTACTTCAGTGTTCAAGATATTATTCTAGCTTTGTGAGTAATTTTTTTACTATAATCTTCAAAGTTGGTTGTAAATAAATTTTTTATATCCATCTACGTGCCGATGAAATGTTTATTTTTGCGGCGGTGCCTAAGAAATCAGTACAAATATAATATATTTTCTAATACCTTGTTCTTGTTTGCAGAGAGTTGTCCCGGTTCATCGCTGGTGGCCATCTTCACTGCAAGATAGACAAGGTTGGAGGCATCGTTGAGACAAACAGACCTGACAGCAAGAACTGGCAATACCAGGCCGTTATCAAGCAGGGAGACTTCCTGCTGAACAGAGTTCAGAAGCTCAGCAGGGTCATCAATATTTAATTATTTACGCCAAGTCTCGTACATATATGGTAAGTTCCACTTGTCAAAGGGGTCCAGAAAATACACGGCTAAAAGGTAACAAATCTGCATCTAGTAGCATCGGATCGGAAAAAATAAATTTTCCCTCGTCGCTTTTAAAGAAAAAGCAAATCGTATATATAATTATAGTGTGCATTCTAAACGTCAGTAGTTGAAGTTATTATAGTTTAAATTTCTGGTATGGATACTTTGATCTTCAGTAATAGATTACGGAAGTCAATTTTTCCCAGGGATCAGAATTAAATTCTGTCGTCTTGAATAACGGGTGATTCAAACAATTAGTAGTTCAGGACGTTAGCTTTTTTATGAGAACTGTTTATAAACCGCTGATTTGGGCTCGAGTTTCAACCTAAACAAATGGGGGTGTTGCACGAATTTATTTATACAGAAATAGACATTATAATAAAGGGGCAACATTTCTGGAGAAATCAAAATCTATTGTTCTCTTAACGATTTTTTTATGCAATAAATATCACTTTTCGATTTTGTCCTCATGTATTCTTACCATTCTAACGAGTTTAGAAATTAAACCAATAATTTTTGTAATGATGCATTTGATAGTACGCTACTAAAAGAGTGCCACGTATGAAATAATTCAATCTTTTTAAGAGTTATTTGCACAATTGTTCACAGATCACAATTATTTGCACAATTCTATCAGGTATGAACTGTGGCAGACAAATTGATCAGACGCAAGTCCTAATCGTAAAATCTTTATTTTGAAAACCATTCAAGTACTGAAGTACTTATACAAATTTAATGGGCTGTGAAAAGTACAGTCATCACGAAGTCTATCAGAAAAAAAAATGATAAAGTTAGAATTTATTTGAGTTCGCAAAGACACCTTTTCCCTCCGGCACGATTACGAATACTTGATGACGCGGAAAGTCGCGCTTGGCCAGCCAACGTGATAATTAAAGAAGTTGAAAGATGTAAATTTAGTTGAAAGCACCCATCCACATCGCATAAAATACCACAGGAGGCCTTACTTTGTTGTTCTCGTGATAAATAGGTCCTTCAAAATTTTCACTCCTCAGAGATGAGTGCACACGTACTGCATCATGTAACTGGTCGCAGAAGAAATAAGGGGCTATTCCTTACATTACCGGAGAAAAGGAACGTACTGTTTAATGCTTCAACATTTGATACCCAAAGTGCGTTGTAAATTTTGACTGTTTTTACAAAATGAGGTTAAATTTGAAAAACGCATCTAAGAAAATTTTCCTTCACATAACTTCTCAGAATATAACATTTGTTGTGAATTTGTTCTTTCTCAATAAAAAGAGACATAACATACCAACATAAATGTAACGACCAAAAATGAGTGATTTTAAAAATATATATATGTATATTTTCCTAGCATTTCTTCGCGTTCATACCTAGGAGGCAGTGCCAAGTGTCGATGGTATGATTGATTGGGTTTTCTTTAAATGTTTCAATTGCAGCAGTTGTCTTGCAAGACATGCTAGACTGATATAACATTGAGGAAGTTTAGCAAGTCAATTACACAGAAAGTCTACGAATAACAGGAAAAGAAGCTTATAACCGTAAAATACTGAAGGCTTTTTATAATCACATCTGTATCACGAAACTCACTAAAAAGCTGTATTTTACAATGAATGAGGGCCAATTCCAAAGATAACGTGACGAAAAAACATCTAATACTAAAACATTTGAAAGGTATCGGGGACTTCGCCTACTTGAAGGATCAGACTAAGTATCAGAATATTTGAAATTGTCAAATATAAAGCTTACATACCTAGCTTAATAATACTCATCGATAAGGACGCAGTCGGTCTCGGTCAATGTACCTTTCATGAAAACGAGATTCTCGACTTGACAGTAGCACATTTAGTGGCATTTCTTTTTAAAATCCGACCTCGACCTGACTTGAGAATCGCCTCTCGTATTGGCCTCATTCTTACACATATATTTTATTCTATCGATTAAGCACTTTTACGTACTAGAATAATCGGAATACTTTTATACTTATCGATGGTAGACATTCACTTTTCAACCACTAATCAGTATTTAAAAAAAATTTACACCAAGGATTTCTCAGTTATTGAAGAGTTGGTTCAACGGTGATGTTATACTACTTAAAATCGAACACGTGACTATAGAAATCCGGATAAAAAGTTGGGAATGTTGTTGTTTGTTTACTCAATAAGTCATATTGCATTACATGGGAATTATAACGTAAAAATTGTGACCCAAAAAGGAATTATTAAATTTCCCAATCCCTGTTAAAGTTTCACTCATTATATACATGTATTGGGCCTAACATCCAAAACCATGATTTCTAACGCGCAACAAAGGACAGCAGATTACTATTACTCAAGACATTGTAATTTCAAATTTAGATTTATATCTTGATCCCAACTGTACGCTATACACCAAACCACACGAACTCCACGAGGTCGTGGATCTTAGAGGCAGCGAAATTAAGAAACAGAACCGCACGATTACATACCTCCAGAAAAGCGTAGTTCCTCTTCCGAACTACACGTAGGTATGTTGGAATCGTACTCAGTTTCGCTTGGCATCTTCCGCGTCAGATCTTCGGAGAGGCTCTGCTGATGACGATCCCTTAGACCCTTCAATGGTCCGTCGATCAGAACATGTGCCGTTATCACTGGTTCTACGATTACTGCCATCACAGTCTTGTCCTTTTCTTGCCCCATGGTGGCCTTTACTGTCCCTGCAGCCGCTCGAGAACAGAGAAACTGCAGCTTCTCGGAAAGAACCTGTTTGCGCATGATGATGCGTACCTCTTATTGGCTTGGTGTCTTGATTTTGGCGAGACGAATCGGATTTTCTTGATGATTTACTTGTTCTATCGCTAACATTGGAGTCGGCAATTTCAAGTTCACGTTGTATATCATTAAAGGGATCTACGAAAGTACCTTCTTCCAAATCCGTTGTGTCCAAAAGAGAGACGGGATCTAGAGATAAATCTCCCATTGTTAAATCGCTGTCATCTTTATCTGGAGTGTGAGAAGTTGATGGACGTAGATCAGAGGCACCTTGCTTGTCAAAAGACTGACGAGAAGTAGACTTGGATTGCGGAGTTGAAGTAGAATTACTTCCACCTGCAACGGTGTTAAGTAAAGCAGCAGCCATGTCAAGTTGCAGAGTATCCAGTACACTGGAAGCTATAGGCAGTAAAGGGACCGGTTTGCATGGTCGAACTCCAACACTGCTGCCATTGTGGTTCAACAATCCACTTGAGCCCCAAGAAGACCGACCACTTTGTTGATGCTTGGGCTGCACCGCAGGCAAATCAAGTAAGTGCAAAAGAAGCGCCTCTTCATCGCTAGATGTCGAGCGATGAAAATCTAACGGCAGAGTGCTTGACGATGTTTGCATATCAGGAGCACCAGATCCAGGTCCATTACGTATATTTTTGGTAGGACTTCTCGGGGCTCCATTACTTTTATTGATGACGCCTTTAGTAACAGCTGCTGCATTAGTGCATCTCGCTTCATCAAATCCACTACTTTTAGAAACTTGACTGTTACCTTTAGACTTGCTAGGAGATCTGCTCTGCAAGGCCTCGGCGGAAGATTGAGCACCACTAACGCCACTAGCTTTACTTCCCCCCCCAGACCTTCTATGAGTCTGTTTGCTCGACTCTGACCGATACATTTCTGCATTACCATCAGAAGCATTGTTGACAGCACCACAGTTAAGGACGCTTGAAATAGGTTTTCTCGCATAATTCTGAGGAGATTGCCTGCTGCTCTGCTGGGGTAACTGAATTCTACCTGTCCCAGATCTGTCACCAGGCACTCGCATCGTATTAGGGTTAAATGGAGCAACAGCTACGATGTTCCAAAAGTCTCCTCCTAATCCAATACCAGTCTGCGAAGCGTGACTGGATGGTTCACTTTCAGCCTCATGAGAGCAGCAGGACTGAAGAGACCTGAGATTCTGTGCAGGCGCGTCCGTGAGATGGTCAGACAGACGCAAACTCAGCGTGTAAGACCCGTCCGGAGGTAGCAGTGGCTGTGTGTCACTCGCACTGCCTAACACAGGAGTTTCTCCACCATCACCTCCTCCCTCACTTGTGCCACTGTAAGACGAAATGCCGTCTTCGCCGTATGCTAGTCGGTGCACATCATCGTACAGGTGCTCAACGTCGTTGTCGGCCATGGTTGTTTCATCGTCGACGTCATTTTCTTCAGTTACAGGAGTGATGAGGCCAGTGTCAGGTAGACTGTCGTAGTCTTGTGACAGGCTGTGATCTCCAAGAAAGGCTTCATCACAATCCTGAAGTTCCCCTTCGCTTGCCTGAATAATAAAATATTCAACTTACAAAATGAAAGGTGCTTGTGACCATACCGAATCTTTCTGTTGCTTTTTAAAGAAGAGATAATATTACCCTGTGCTACAATAAAGCAGTAAGAAAAATTTCATTTCAGAAAGAAGTGTTAAGCCCTCTCACGCAGTTAATTTATATCTTAAATAAAAGAGATAAGTTCAGCGATCTGCCGCATTCACCAGCAGTCAAAGGACTCTCCAATACAATTTGCGCGACTTCACATAAGTAAAGAAATTTGAAAGCAATGTTTCACAGGAGTATTGCCACCGTATTTGCTCAATTAGTGCGAGAGAAATAGAAAAGGGAAGATACGACATTCATAACTTAAGACCTAACATAACGCTAAACAGCCCTTAGCTCAACTCGCAAATTTTTTGCCACGAGAAATGCTGATTCTTGGGGTTAAGTAATTTTCCAAAGCTACACTGACGAAGACAGGTAAGTGGGACATCAGCACACAGTACGCCTCCACTCCGAAATCCCCGTCCCAAGATAAGCTCAGGATATTTACTTATATCATCAAGGTGCATTAACTCCCCAGGGCTCGCTATCGCTATATCATAATCTCTTCCGTGCTCCTATGGAGAGACCGATACTGCTTTTCAAGAAGTATACGGTATAAGAATAGTAATAATTGTTGACAATATTTTACAACTAGCTAAGGTAAATATTTAACTTAATTCCCACTAAGACAGTCAAAATATATTTTGTAGAAAGAATGAAATTTTGACCGCAGCAATCATTCACGTCTAACACGCACTACTTCAACTGTCCTTAGTTATCACATAAAATTATGAACTATCAAACCATACCAAGATAACATTGAGATTTTTGACGTCAAAATAGCTATACGTACAATTAGGCATTATTTTTTGAAGCAAAAATAATTCGTGTCAGGAAGATAAATTTTATTTAATAATAAACCATACGACTTACTACCGAAAGGTAGTGACCAAAACCGACAGGTGACAAACACTAAAAATTTCGGTGGTTTTCCTTCGAACTACGGATTAGAAAAACTTGTCCACGTATAGTTACCCTCAATAAATTTCGGTCACTGATGGGTATTTAAATCTTTAATCACTGCTGTTTATTAAAAAAAATTTATTTTCACTGTAAAAACACTTGTCTAAGACTAGGGAAATTCATTTTATATTACAGAATTACTGTGGATGTTGAAATTCACACCAGAATTTGCGCTGTAAATTTGGACGAATCGGATTCACTTCCATTCCACAATTCTTCGTCACTCGTTCATTTACATTTCTGAACTACCCTAACTTTACTGAATTCTACAGCACGAAACTATGACTCGTGAACTTGCCTCGGAATCCGACGATGCAGGAGTACGTTGCTCAGCTTCCAATTCTCCCGACTGTCTGGAGTTGCAGCCGCCAGACCTTGCTTCAAAGTCGCCACCAGCGCGTCTCTCCGTTTCGGGCTCACGATCTTGATCTATTTTTTGTTGCTGTTTTTGTTGATGCTGCAGAAGGCTCGTCAAAGACGCCGTCAAGTTCCCAATATCAACGGTAAATTTGGATGCAGTTCCCCCTTTAGAGCTTGTTAAGCTCTGCAGCAGTGCAGTAGCCTGCTCACCTGCTCACAAGTCCAATTGAGAGTGGGTTGAGCTCTGCTTCCGTCTCATTCTCATTGAGAAATAAAGAAGGCCCGACTGAAATGGTATTTTCACTGGACGTAAAAATTGGCTAGCTCAAGTGAATTGTGATATGATCCTATAACTCAATCAAAATTCACGATCAAGACTGAATGCGTTTGAGAAAATGTCACTGAAAATTACTAGTTCTGTCTCTGATAAATCGTTTATTGGGAACCGCACAAAACCAACTTCAAAATTCCCAATTGATATTGCGAAGAATGAGCTACAATTGCAACGCCTGGTTGGGCTATAACTATATATCACATATTACAGCACTTTGCAAGTGCATTCCATGACATTTTTTGTGCGTCACCTTGTGACAGCATCGGACAAATCATACAAGCATGTGGACACACATACAATCTCCCGTAATATTAGACGGACACACAGGACATGCAACGTAAGTGATATATTCTTAAATATTACCGTCACTCAATGCTGAGCCATCAGTCCCATTACACTCCCTTACCTGCACTTTCTAGCCCTGCAGCAGCTGCATCCAAGCAGCCAGCTTGCACGGCCTCGGACTCCTCGACTCCAGCGCGTGCAGTTCCGCCAGAATCTGACACGACCGAGTCGACGTTGCCGCCGCTAGAGCCAGACGCGGTAGAGGGAAAAGGCGTCAAAGGAACGCACAAGTTCAAGTGCGATAAAAGTGACGACAAGCTGTCAACCGTAACCGTGCTTCCGCTACCGCAGCTACTGTTGATGCCGGATGATAGATCGGCCACTGGAGCTGGAGCAGACGTGCTACAGGCAGGAATGCCACCTGCAGATGGTAAACTCAGAACTTTAGTTGTTTTACATGACTTGGCAGCACACTCATTGCGTAAAAGCATTAGTACCGTTCATCAATGTACTAAATCACAACAGCTAAAAAGACAAGTCTATACAATGGTCTACAGGGTACATCTGGAAAACAAGAAAGACTCTTCAATGCAATATATCTATCACAGAGCTATTTTTTAATTAAAATATAAGGAAAAATTAAAGTTCAAAAGATTTAACGCTTCTTCATCTTTCGTCAATCTTTTTCATAGAGAGTAAGTTCAGAAAAAATATATGTTTAACATAATAAATGTCAAATATTAGGAACTAGTACACTTCAGACTCCAGGCAGCAGAAGGAATTTTATTTTACTTATATTTTAGAGCAGCTAAGTATTTTGAACTGTAAACACGTTTTTGGCATGTATTTACCACCTCAGCAGGTGGAGATGGTGGCCACTATTAAAATCTTTCACTCGAATCCAATACTTTACAAATGACTCCTGTAATGAAACTCGGAATATGAGAAGGAATATAGATTTTTG
>VOMN01125307.1:0-22735 GCA_014899125.1 Orchestia grillus
ACGCGACTTCCCCACGTAATATTTAGATTGTAGTCGTGCACATTCCAAATAGAAGTTTTATCCAGACTTTCGTGTTTTAATTTTAAGGCTGTAATTTTACTAACTGAAAAATCAAAAGCTATATCCTTTATATGTGACCGACTTTGGAATAAACTGTTTTTCTTTCTTTCTTTCTTTTTTTTCTTTCTTTGGCTCAGAAGTATAATTGCTTGCAGAAAAATTTATATACATTTTTATCTTCATTCCTTTTTTTGCCCATTTCTTCGTAAATATTGTTTAAATTTATGCGTCAGGGTCGTAAATTGTACCATAGCAATGTGGAAGCACTTACGAAGGCTATTGTATGTATGAGGCTTATTTATCATAAAAATGAAAGCTCTTACGAAGTCACTCTCCCATACGTTCTGGTAAGAAATGAACGAGCCGTAATGTTAATTATGGGTTTAATGTTTATTAAAATTTTCCAGCCTTACATTATTTTGACTTGTAACGCCTGATATTCGTATTCAAATTTTCAAATCCTAATGCACACTCAGGATTAGAAAAACGTATTCAACCTCCTAACTTGTACAGGTACTACTATGATTACTTAATCATTTAAAATTCACAATGACTTTTAGAAGTTATACCAAATTATCAACCAAATAGCAAGAACTATTGAATTATAGTGATAATGTTTTAGCAGCATTTGCATCGACTGAGTGTTACGACGTTTTCGTGAAAATTCCAAAATGCCAATCGTAGAATTACTTTCAAATGCGTATCTCTCCGTGCAGTCGTTCATCAACAGCCTCATACCGTCAATGTAAGTATCTTTATGCTTCTTTTAATTTCATTCGATTATAAAGTGTCTGAAATGAGAGAAATCTCCGTTATTTGATACACCTTATGAATGATACTTGCGCACATTAACTACGATTATTTATATAACAAATATGAAAAAATTTATATGCTTGAATATGAACATGAGCGTTAATAAAATTATTGTACGGAAAGCAAACGCTCTTTCCGTGCTTAGAAAGCATTGTAGTATAGCAGGTTCAAAGTGCGGAGGAAGTTATGCCGCTTGAAATTTTTGACGCATCACAGATGCGCGCTTTGGTGCTCATTTGATCAGTCTTCAGCGTGAGGACTGTTTTAAAATGAGGTTTCCTATCCGATGTGCATGCATGATATCTCTGAGCAATTGGAAGGCACGGCTTTCTGTCCGTGCTGTGTTCCTTATTTTATTATTTCATTGATCTGTTTTCTCATGTAGCGAAGGAATTTTGGCCGAGGTAATTTTCTCTTAACTCAAGCTTCCCGTATTCCTTCACTTCCCACAATCGGATCTATTCTGACTAAAACAGTGGGGCTGAATCTAATTTATTGAGAATAATATGAAGCATTGCCTTCTATTGATTCTATGACTACAGCCTTAGTTTCTAGTTTGTTTATTTGAAACATAAGCAAGATCAACGATGCTAAGTACTATGTATTGTGTAGATTTGGTAACAAAAATTTGAATCGGAAATTTTTAGGCACATCAAAAATAATTCTTTGAATTAACAATCTTTGTAACTTAACCTTTAATATAATCTATTCAATTATCAATTTCTGGACTCCACTATTTGCTAAAGACTGTTTAAGTAAATTTCAATGATTTCGGCTTGTTGTCATCGTCGAATCGAAGTTTCTCAATTATTTTCGTTCGTAGGCAACTAACGATTTTACCCCGTTTGTGCTATATTTTGTAAAAGGAATTTTAATGACGATAACATTTTAGACCAAAGTGGGACGTAATTTTCGAAAAATTAAGCCAACAATTTCATTAATTTGGAGATCCTTCAGTCTGGTTGATAACTTGTCGATGATCAAATGCGTTGATAATAAATGAAAATTTCAATGATAAATCGATGTCGTTATGATCAATGAATGTCATGATGATGAATAAAAATTTCAATTATGAGTGAGAAAGTCTTGAGCGGAAATTCATTACTCTGCTGCAATTAGGTATTCGTGGTCATTTTCATCACACAGAAAAGATCGCAATGGAGTTTGACAAAATATTGTTCTCAGCAATCAAATCACGTCAAACTTTGACGATCAAATTTGTGTACGGTGCTCGGTAAAACGAGAGTCCCAGTTCTTGATTTGCAGCCTAATACTTATTATTCAATATTGGCTAAATGCTGCGTAAATTAGAAGAGCTTAGCGGTACCTATAAGTCCCGCTAAGCTCAATGATAACTTGTCAATAATCAGGAAGGGGCGAACTTTTTCGTCGACCCCATCTTATCCGATTTTGGAACAATTTTTGAATGATGTATTTCAGTCCGGAGATTGTCGTAACGCATAACCCGATTCGTAAGTATAGCAGAGAGAAAATTAATAGCATTACAGTACTGTTCTAATTATTAGGCACTCGGAAATTATACAAAGGTACGAAAGAAGTTCACTTTCATCGAGCATCGTCTCATAACTGCTTTTACACACCTGATATGTTTCTTGGCCTGTAAATGAAGTGCAAGTGGTGGGTCATTGCTTCTCTATAGGGAGTGCAGAAGAGATGTAGAGCAGGACTGTGGTCGGAATTTGAGTGTAAAATATCCTAAAGACCGAGTAGGTAATCATTTTCTATTTTATCCCCAGAAGGCTTGAAGTCATAAAAGTCGTGAAAGATAAGAATCCACAGGCAAAAAAAAAAATTGAGTGCTAACTTTACCACGCATACCCTTGCATACACGGTATACTATCGGTGAATCTGTCGAGAATAGCCAGTGAATTGGCTGAGCTTATTCGTCATCATTAAATTTCCTATTATAACTTCATTTTCTTGCACAAATTGTAAACAGTCATTCGTGTCGTTTCTTACATTGCGTATTTTACCACTTCCCTGGAAATCTTAAACTTCATAATCCCTTTAAATTTAAATATTGATCCATTTTCGCTAGTAACATACCTATTTTTTGTTTGCCTTCGCCTGTTTTGTTAAAATACGTTTTCTCGTTCAGTTACTTCCAGTTCATGAGAGCTCCGTTTCTGGCTGTGCTGCGCCTCATTCTGCTGCTGCTCGTCTCAGACACTCCTCACGAGTTCCAACAGAGGCCCGTAGAGGACGCTTATGACTTCGTGGTGGGTACGTGCACATAGCGTTGATGCTCATGCGTCAAAAAATATTATGCGCTCAAATGCGAATATACAAAGAGGGATCTCAAATTAACGGTGATGATCATGGCACAGCATTCAGCTGAGTAATAAATATACTTTGCTTTCAAATATGGAGCGCTGTATATTCCTTTGAAGGACAAGACTCAATCATGGAAAACAATTCATAATGGACGAAGAGGAGCTAAAAAATAAACCTGAATATCTATTTGACTATATTATTACGGACGATTATCATACCACAAGGTAAGTGTTGCTATTATTTTATTTTTTATTTTACGAAGATGGTCCTCCCATTACAATGCAAGGTTGAAGTCATCTGGTTAAAATTGAAGCCTTGCGTTGTGCGTACGTGAAGAGAGAAATGATTGCGACTGAGATGGTAGCGATCTATGCAAGAAAGGGATAAGTTCCACGAGGAAGCAAACAAACGTCTAATAACATTACTCGTCCAGGACTTCAGGCGTGCATGAAAAAAAATTACAACAAAAAGTTAAAGCTCTGTGTAATTCTCAACTACCTACGAGTTTTCAAACGCGTAAATAAATTAACACTAATGCATTTTCCTCCCTGTGAAAGTAACGAGGAAATAAAAACTCTACATCTTCATCTCTTCACTGCATATGCGTTACTCGGAAATCGATGGTGCAAAAACGGAGGTAAGATTGCGCTGCGCGATAAGTACATCTGAGTTTGGCGCTTATCCTTTACTGTCAAGCGAACTGTGTGACGCTACCTTCTGCGTCAGTGTTGACCCAGGCTGCCTCGCTTCACTTTTTGCGTCGTGTAGAGTTGGTATTCTTAGCTTGTGTAAGTTTTAACATTTATTTACTTTATTGTGTACGAATTTATTATACATGGAAATTTACGCAACGAACTTTATCTCAATTTTATCTAGTCAAAGTTCACAAAATGAAGCTTGATTGGGCAGCATTGGTGGAGAGTAGTGAGCACGGTCGCAGTTGTGCAGTCAAGAGCATTGATGAGAAAAAGTAAAAGTGATGATAAAAACGTTTACTTCTTATTTTATTCAGCATCTCAATGAGCTCCAAGGGATTGCTTTATCTGGAACACAGGTCACCTATTTGCTCATGATTTTTGAAGCATCGCTCAAGTCTTAACTCGACCTGCTGTAGTTTGTATATGAATATCAGATCTAAATTAATCAGCAATTCTGAATCATTTTTAGAACTTTTCATACTTAACTGAAATTTGTGTAGTCGAGTTCACTCAAGAAGAAGCTCATTTGTGTCGTGCTCTTTTTTTTATCACACTTCAGAGTTCGAATTAAATATCTGGACATTACATATTTTTATGCTTTTTATGTTAATTTTTTGCAATTGTCAACCAAAAATGTAAGACCGAGTTTCAATAAAAAATGACTCTACTCTCGTTGAAGTACATAGAAATTCGGTACATTTACCAACATTCGAGGAAGTTTTTCTCGCTGGAGATCGTTTAGATTCAATGAGTTTCTTATGGCTTGTAAAAATGGTACGGTTTTGCCACACGTGTAAATGCCTCAACTTCTGAAGCGAGACGACGCTGCTTAGACTTGCCTCGCCGCTCGCGACTTGAAGGAAAACTCGACGCTTTGAAAAAAATTCCCATACTCCTCGCGTGTGAAGAGATCAATTCATTTATCTCTGTTGCTTTTCGTATTTGTGAGGAGTGGGAATTTAGCATTTTTAGGCTGAATATGCACGCATGATGAAAAATGCGACTTACGTGCGGCCAAGTTTAAGTTCCAGCCACAGTTCTGCGGTTAGCGTGAATTTATGAACTAACGATCAGGTCGTATGTACTAATTTAGTAAAGTTGCTGTTTCAATCTTGAATAAATCGTTTTTTTATTCTTAGAAAAGTATAACTTTTGAGGAACAAATATGTGTTTCATAAAATGAAAATAAAAGTTCATAATAACAACGTTTCGTGATTTAAAATCTCTTGGAAATATAAAAATGTAATCATTAAGCGCACTGCAGCAATAGAACCAACCTAAGTACTTAAAGCAAAAAAATATAAGCGTGTGCACTGGAGCAAGACGTAGGAATTAGTTTCAAGTAAACTAAATTCCGTATCATTTAGCTATCGTACGAAATAGAAGGGGAAGATCTAGCATCTTTACGTGTAGCTCTCAAACTTGATAAATACAGGGTCGACTTTTCTTTTTTTTTGCGTTACGTTCTTTAGTTTTTAATAATGAATTAGGAAACAAATAAGACAGAGGTAAGGCAACCCCCAACTTCCTCTGCAGTGGGGGGCGGGACGGCGGGGTGCGTCGTGGCCTCCCGCCTGGCATCAGGGGGGGCAAGTGTGCTGCTGCTGGAGGCGGGGGGCTCCGCTCCCCCTGAGACCGCCATCCCGGGACTCTGGCCTCTGGCCCTTGGGGGGGACGTTGACTGGTACATCAAAATGACCTCACACTCCTTCTCCCATTTCGGGTACCTGGATAACGTGAGTTCACGAGCTCTTAGATAGCATCACAATGTGAAAAGCTCTTTTCTTAATATACGAGTACGTAGAGGAATGAAAATCTTATCCAAATAAAGTCTTTTGATTTCACAGCTTTGCGTGAATATCCAAGTGAATCCTGGTGACTGGACGTCTTGTAACAGCTCTCATTTATCACCGAATTATTAAAGTTTGAGAATGGTGATGCAAAATTCTTCCGGAGAACGGTAGGTTTTGCTATGGAAAACTATTTTTGATTTTTCTTCGATCGCAATGATATCAACTTGTATAAAAGAACATTTTTTCACAATACTAAACAACGATGATATCAAAATTTACACTGTACAGAGGCTGATTTTTCGACAGTATGTTCTGTTATGCAATTTTGAAGCTGAAATCTTCAACTAAGATGACTTAGCGCACTTTCTTCAACTTTGAAAAGGAAAACTGTTTACGACAAGAAAAGAAAACTCCGTCATACCAGCTACCGGTTAAATTTTTCAATGTTTCAGTCACCATGTTTATTTGACGTATTTTTATTTTGCTTCATTTATCCTAGGAAACGTATTTAATGTATCTCTTCAAATTCTTTGCAGGCTTCCTTTGTATCCCTAGGGAAAATGATAGGTGGCTCGAGCTCCATGAGCTACTTCCTCTACGCCCGTGGCCACCGCCGCGACTACGACGACTGGGCGGCGATGGGCAACCAAGGATGGGCGTACGACGACGTGCTGCCCTACTTCAAAAAGTTCGAGGGTTTCGTCAAGAACGAGTCGTTGGGGAGCACTAAAAGTATGTAAATAATTAAATATACTGTAATTTTGAATTCGAATTAAATTTTCGTGGCAGACCCTAATTACTTTGTCGTTTAGAGGCCAGGAGAGAGCGTATTGCTGGTCAACCTCGCATTCAAACAAGTTAAGAGAGTAAACTTTGTAGAATCTCTTCTTTCTTCTAGTACTTTATTGTTCACTGAATCTGTGGTCTTCCTGAACTAGGAAAAAATATTCAATTGTTTTGCATCGCAGGTGTTAGAATGATTATACGCGTATGCTGATCTCGTGATTAAAATACAGTAGAGCAGTTGTCTTTATTGATGCCTAGCGCCATAAGGTAGCAGCAGATCCATGTTGGAGACTTCACGTATCAAGTTTCAATGTTTTTTTCAGGTCACGTGTTAACTCATTTTATGCTATGTGCACCATACTTAGATTTATTATTCTCTAGATTCCCGCTAAGGTGCGACTAAGGTTGTTGAGGAGACAACGTTGAAGCAAGTCTTCGCCAATAGTAACTCCTTGTGTGGCTCACCATCGGGTTGTACTCTCTTTGATTGTTACCATTTTCTTAGTCTCGTACTGATTCTGCATTCCTGTAATATCAAAATATATAATTTCTAGATATCAAGCCATCTGAAAGCTTTGGGGAAAATGGACCTCTCCGCATCATCCCAATGCCTATCCTCAAAAACCTCACCGATGCTTTCCTGAAAGCTGGAGAAGAGCTCGGTTATGAAAGAGCGGACCCGAACAAAGTAGGCGGAATTGGTGAGAGCTTATAAACGTCAAAAGATATTTCTCAGTGAATGGTCAAAGAGGATTTTAGTTAATCCAACGGTCTGAGTCATTCATCATACTACCAGTGCTGCATATACCACATAGCGTCACACTACAAGAAACCCCAACGAGCAGATCGCTATTTTTTACGAAGGATTTTCTTACATTTTTTAAATTCTTTGTTGGACACGATACGAAATGTTAGCCTTGTAGATGAAAAATTTCAAGGGTAAGCTTATTGTGCTGAGGTTCTGAATTTTAAATTTATTCTAAACTTCACACGCAGTAAGTGAAATGAGCTGCATGTCACGTTTGAAATCTGTGATAATGAGTGAGTGAATGTTATAACAATCATTACATTATATCAACTGTGAAGAATATAGTAAAATATAATTTCATTTGAATTTATATTATCGAGTCAAATACATGTTCTAAAATATTCTTTTCAGCATATTACCAGTAGCTTTCCTGAGACGTACACGAAAGCTTTGATGCTGGATTTGTTTCTTGTTATTTTCAGATACTTCTAATCAATTGATATACAGACAGCAACTGAGAGAATGAAACATTAGGAGACCATCATCATTGGAATGCGAATAACCGTCGTTTTACATATTTCCTCAGGATTTCACGCCGGCCACCTCTTATTAAGAAACAGGATACGAGAAACAGTGGCCGAAAGCTATCTGGCCAAAGTATCTTCATCTCAAAATTTACAGGTCCACACGCAGTCAAGAGTGACGAAGGTAAGTACTTTCTACTCGTGTTGACCAACATGATCACTGGAATGCATAAATCATTTTATGCTGCTTATCATGGATAGTAATAATATTAGAAGTGATAGCAGCGCTCCAGAAACTCATACTATCTCGCACCGAAAGAGTAGGGACCATTTAGTATGGACTTNAAGCTGAGGTAGCCTAACAGCGCTCCCCTGGGGGCGCTAATCTCCATAGCATACGACAGAGAAACCTAACTAACCTAACCCTAACTAATTTCAATGAAAATTTAATAGTTTTGGGTATTTAAATTTTCCTCTCTCTGGAACTTTCGAGCAGTACATTACTTAATTTCAGTAGATACTGTAATAAAAATCACATAACTAAACAGAACAAATGCACTATGCGTGAGACTAGAATGGTCACTATGTTGCACAAGATATGAAGGCTCACCACCCAACCAAAAATATTCAATGAAGCAGAAGTGTCACTACTTTTCAATGTTTATATACGGTATTGATTAAAAATATTTTTCAGACAACTGGAGATCAATGGCATTACATTGGGTTGAAATCTCAGAACTTTTTTGATCTATAGGATGGCCTGAATGATCCGAAATATTACTGTGAAGTTATGCATGATAACTTGTAAAGTTATGCTAATGATAAATATTACTGTGAAGTTATGCTAACCGGTTGGCAAAAGCAGCCTCATCCCTATGTGCAGTAATGCGCCTGCGGAGATGATGCGTGGTTTCGCCAGAATAAACAGGTAGTTTCACACTACCTACGCTGATACCAGTAGACAACATTGCTAAGAAACATACTGGGAATCAGGTCTTTTGGGAATTTTTTTTTAACCTAAGTTGTGAGTAGAGTTTGTTTATTATTAATAGAACACGTTTTTCAATGGTATAATTGATTTCCATATTAGTACACGATGTGCTAGGTATAATATATTGTCTAACGATTCACAGACGAAACAAAGGACGTTTATGATAACTATTGAGTGTACGCATAATTTTGCACTCAATTTTATGCGGATAGCTTATACTCGTATGGACGAAACATAAAATTCTAAATAATCGAGTGCAGTTGTAAGAGAAACATGAAACGAAAAATCTGTTACGCTTTAAAAAATAAGATTATTAACGTATAGTATGACGTATTTATAAACTAAAGGTATAACACTATGGTCACGATTATATTTTAGTTCAACTCCAGTGAAACTAGTTTTATTTTATTTCGGCCAGTTGAGAGGCAAAAGTAATACATGGTTACCTTAACATCGAACAGAGATAAACACTGTCTGATTTTTCTCTACTATATACTCGTAGAAATAAAGCTAATTTGTTTTAGCTGCTGGAAATTACAATAACAGAGGTACGTCTGAATCTGACGGATATAATAAACACTGTCAGCTACACCTCAGGAGTACAAAATAGGTTTTAACTGAAAAGGCTGGTCATCGCGCCAAGGAATTTCATGAAGAGATAAAGTTCGAGTTATTGGCGCCGTGCAATGGAGTTTAGTATTCACAATTCCAAAAATCTCGAATCCGTTTTGATGAATTTGTTGACCAGTACCTGGGCGTATGATTCACAGGCCTACTGTGCTCGGTAAAGTAATGTAGAAGAAAACATAAAGGAATAAAAAAAAAGTAGCCTTTACGTCTGAATAATATCGTCATGAAGTGATCCATTAAGATGTAATTGGATTCAGTTATTCATTTACAGTTATGAGATTATTAATGTTGATATTATACCTTGCTTTTTTCTTCCATACCTAGGAAAGGTAACTGAAAAGACGGCAGAATCACGACATCACTGATATCCGATTGCACCTAAAACCACACTAATTTTGCCACAGCACAATTTCTGCAACCGTTCCAATTTCATCAAAAATTTACTGTGACCTTTAGCAACTACTCCTTATGGACTGATGCTCAATAAACTCTCATATTCTCGCTTAGCTCATCATGCCAATTAATAACCACCTGCAACCGGAATAGGACAATACGCAGTTTTGCCACTGCCCTCCGATGTAGGATTTCACTTTCACTTCGAACGATGGTACGAGCCAATATTTATAAGGTGCTCAAAGTCTTTTGTTTTAACAACCTTTGTCTGAACCTACATTATTTTATATGTGTCATTGTGTCATTCAACTCACCTTTCCATGCAGTTACTCGTTATGAACTCTTGAAATAAGAGGTACAGTCGCCTCCCGCATAGAGCGCTAGATCAATTCCTACAAACAACTCTGTCTTCTCATTCATTTTTTTACAGGTTTTATTTGCTTTTTACGATTCAGATATTTTCCCTGCTCTTTGTTGCTCGCCGTAATTGATATCGCTCTATGCGGGGACGTCTACAGAGCGGTTGATCGCTGGAACCGATATAGCGCTCTGTGCGAGGAACGACAGTGTAAAACTGAAAGCTTGAAGCGCTTTTCTCAATGAAGCCTTCGCGACGAGAAATCGCAAAGGCCATTTTCAGTTTTGCTCCATTTGTTGATTTTTTAATTGTATTTTCAGGGTTATTTTGTTCTAACATTTAACCGTGTTTAAACCAAACAGGTAGATTCCTACGAGATGAAAATTGTAAATTTTAGCACGCAATTAAGGCACCATTTCAATTACTTGTAGATTCTGTTCGACGACGACCAGAAGGCCGTCGGAGTGGCGTACGGCGAAAACGGGGTAAGCCAGAGCCAGCTGTACCATATTTATCAGAAATTTACTCCTCGAACAATTCTGTGCAAACATAATATGAGTATCGCTTCGTAGTCCAAAGAATAAATGGATTATTCTTAATGAATACATGAAAATTACTTATGTTAAATCCTTCCGTGAAACATAGCTTTAGATTTATGAATGAACACCATTTAAATTATGACTTTTTAACCATAAACTTTTATACTTTCAGTGCTAACTGATTTGTTGATCGTGCCAGCAGGTCCTCAAATTCGTCAAATTTGAGCTCGTGATTTTGCTGCCCCTTTTATGAATAAAGTATTCCGGTGTTAATGCGGGTAATTTCCTTTTATGAGTCTGAGACAAAATTAGGAAAATGAATTTCCCAGCCGTCAAATCAAGTGCTTTATACTAATAGTCTGTGCACAGTTTCCAGAATCGCTTCACGAAGTTTCGCTTACAATGGATAGCCATCCGAAGTCATTTTTACTATGCATCCTGACGATTACAGCTAATTTTTCAGTAGGCAATGCATTTTCAACGATAACCTAGCAAGTAATCAATCAGACCTTATGAACTCCAACGATGTTTAAAATAGAGTTGAAGCTGAGTCATTTAATCTTCCCCAATGCGTTCATATGAATCGAAACTGATTTTTCAAACTAAATATCATGACTGCAAAGACGCTATTATTAATTTGTTGCATCCAGGAGCACGAGGTGAGAGCGAAGAAAGAAGTGATTGTGAGCGCGGGAGCCTTGAACACACCTAAGCTGCTCATGCTCTCTGGCGTTGGGCCCGTGAACCACCTGCAGTCCATGCGGGTCAGTTCATACTTAGGGATGCGTAGATTAACATTTTAGAATAATTTGATGAAGCCACTCAATCAATCACTTTTTACTCTTTGAAAAATTCTGTTCATATCGTTCAGTGACAAACATCTGAAAAACTGGAATGATCTGCGAAAATAATTTTTAACTGTACTTCAACCTGTTACGTAAATTGAAGCTCTCGCATGATCCTCGATAATTTCTGTCAATCTCTCTTAGAAGGAAACTCAAGAAGTTCATTTTCTTCAGATTCCAATAGTTGCCGCCGTTGAAGGGGTTGGCCAAAATCTCCACGATCAGCACTCTATCTTTTACTTCATCTTTTCTTCAAAGAACGACACTGGTGTCGAGTTTAAAGATACTATCAGCTTTGCGAACATAAAATATTTCATTCAAAGAAGGGAAGGTAAGTGAACACAAAATAGTTGCGTGAATATTTTTTTCAATTTAAATATTGCCAAATACATCTTTCAAAGAAGGTTACTTGAGCGAACTTCCCAAGTTTTTTTTTGATAAACCTTCAACTATCGAGAATGAACATACTCCATCAGAAAATGAAAAAGCCCTGCAGGTTGTGGGGAACATCATAGTCGCTCACATTTTAGGGATCAGATTTAGAACACTGACAGACAGAAAAGAACAACTTTCATAGACTAAGGTTACTGATTCTCACGTGTGCTACGAACATTGATTCAAAATATCACCATATATTAACGTGTGAGCTGACAAGGGACAATCAAATAACATAACATTTTATATGTCGAATTCAAATTGACCATGACCGTAAAGTAGAATTTTAAAAGCACTTAAGATGAATTTTATGAGCAAATGCTCTTTCCAAGAAATTATTTGGGAGATATAAGAGAAAAACTAGGCAATTTTATTGAAAATACATCACCAAAAAATAGTTTTGGATCTCCCACTTGTTACTGCTTCTTTCTATTGAAAGACAGAATGACTTTATAGCTCATGTAATTCAAAAAATTTATTAAAAATTACATAAAAATAGCAGCTTGATTGCTTATGTCCAGCAGTTGAACCACTCTATTGGGCAGAGGCTCAACCGAATTATCTTTCGAAGATACTTGCGAATATGAAGATTATTTCATTTATAATTTCACTCATCATTGTCATAGTCATAGCATTGTTATTGCGGCGACAGGGTGTTCCCCTTGGATTTTTTCTTTTCCAGGTCAGCTGTCTTTTCCTTTTGGCATAAAAGGAACAGCCAGTGTTTACTTGGGGAGGATGAGAAGCAGACAGCCACGCAGCAACGTGCATTACGTCTTCTACAACTCGATGCTTCCCTTTGCCAACAAGCAGTCTTTCGTTCGTCCAGAACTACGACCTGAAGTGGGAGTCTAGTTTTTAATTTTAAGTATTCTCAAGTGGTAGTAATAAAGTAAATGAAATGCAGTATAGAGAAAGTTTCATCAAGTACAATCTGTTGCAGAGTTAACTTTAATTATTTCAGAACTAACGAGAGATGGAGCTCTTGCGGGCATCTGCATGTTGGAGGCAATGTATATTTATGATCTTTTGAATCGCTTCATCACCGTGGCTTTCATATTGAGTAAACAGAAATATTTTTTTCACATCAGGGAGCTGTGCACTGAACGATATATATTTAATCATAACATTGTTTCATTGGTTTTCAAGGGCTATTGGTGTTGAAGTAACTACGTCAAAAGAGAAGAGAAAGCCTTTCCATACCTTTTTTATTTATTTTTTCAAGTGTAACAACTTGAATGATTTTTATGGAAGTTTCTTGGAAGCAATTTTCTTTAAACCTACTTGTTTAAAATTAAATTGCGCTAATTATGTGACATTATACGTATTAATGAACAACACATCGGAAGCTTTTTGGTAGTATCTTATCCTATTCTGAATTATCGTACAAACAATTACGTTTTAAGAAAAATTCTTTAATATTCTGTCGGGGCTTTTTCACCTCGGGCATGTCTTGAAACTTGTACAGAAGCTAGGACAGTTCCTTCAGAGGCGTGTCCAGCTATGCCTTCGAACTCGTCACGTAGAAACGTCAGCGCTTGTTGTCGGACCCAATGAAGTGCACGTTTTGCAATAGAGATGTCCTCTTAGAAGTTCCATTGAGACTTTCGTGTTTTAATTTTAAGGCTGTAATTTATTGAAAAACCGAATGTTGTATACTTTGTATGTGACTTATTTTCGAAATAAATAATTTTTCTTTCTTTTCTTCTTTCTTTCTTATTTTAAATAGTGTACGCTAGTTTTAGCTGAATAAATACCCTGCGTATCGCGGTACCTGTCTCAAACTCATATGTAAGTTTTAAACTTAATTGATAAGTTATTTTTGAGCTTCTCTTTGCCACTGGTCACGTCGTAAAAGCGAACTTTTTATTGTCCGGCGCCTATATTAATACTTCGGGGTCGCCCATCTTAACATTTCAGATCGAGCAGCAAGTCATGGGAGACTTGGAGCCAGAAAAATCGCTGTCCCTCGTGCCGAGTCTCCTGCGCCCCAAAAGCAGAGGCTGGGTCTACCTCAAGTCCAGCAACCCGCTGGATAATCCAGTCGTCGACTTCAATTTCCTCTCACACCCCAAGGACATCGATCTCATGATCAGAGGTTAATTTAGTTCCCATTTTAATTTCAGATTGCTGCGAAAAATATAACTTTTTAAAACGTTCTCTGTAGTACCAGTGACGAGTATGACTACTATAATTTACCTGTTAACGGTCAGTGCGCAGGTGATGGCGGTGCATTAACACGGTGTGGTAGCCGACAGTAACGGTATGCCACAACCAAGGTGTTCACATATATAAACAGTAACCCTCAATATAGCTTAAAAAATTAAATATGAGGTGCAGAATTCACCACAAAAATCATCCGACAGTTTGGCGATTAAAAATGCGAATTTCTTGTTCAATGATTGATTGCTCCATTTACTTTGACATCTAATTTTGGGTAAAGTTTAATAAATATTGTTCAGTTTTACTTTGAAGGTCAAAATGACTGGTTCATTCAGCATCTGATAACTACAAAATCAGTGAACGAATAACTGCACAATAGGGTGTCATTCCTCAGATCTCCAGCAGTAATTATTTCGCCATTTCTTTAAATTACTAATTTGTGTCGATTGAATTTTGTCGATTTAACTTTTGTCGATACATTAAGCAGGTATGAGAAGGGGTTTCCCCCGCGTTTTGAGCTTTACTTGGTGGAAATGTTGAAAGTTTCTTCGTTAGTTAATGCATATATCATCGGAGGACTCAGCGTACCTTAGACGCACGCTTCTTCTCTGAAACCGTTTCCGCATCTGCCAACGTTTCGTTCCTTTTTCACATTTTGTTCTGTTTTCTGTCCCGATAGCAAAAGTACACGAATTGTGCAAGAAAACTATTCCACGAGAGTTTACGTTATGAGCGAAAATTTTTAGATCACTGTCTATATTTTTCAAATTTTACCAGTGTTCGTGAAATTGTTTTGAATCAGAATACCTTTTTCTTTTCAGCTATACGGTTTGCCTTCAAGATTTCCAGGACGAGAGCCATGCAGGAGAAAACTGGGATGACGTTTGCGTCTCAGGTACCAACATAGCCAAATGCATAAACCTGTGCATGAAAGTTGACTTTTTTGTCCTTCCTTCTTCCATATGTGAAATATGAAAGTTCCAATAAAAAAGCCAGTCTTGTTGCCTAATTATTCCTAGGGTGGGAGTAAGAAATTTCTAAACGTAGGATACTGCCGAAATTTTCATCTTAAATTGATTTATGGCTTGTAAAAACACCTCGACCTGATTTTGGGCTTCAGTAAAGACTTGGCTGGAGTTTTTGAAGGCAAGGGCAACATATGGAATCGAAAGCGTGAATATCAGAGTGCGAAACTCGCTCGCTATCTGATGGCGGGGTTTACAAGAAGGCTTTAGGCGCATGTATGTTTGTAGGACAGGGGGTTATTTTGGATGTATGTTGCTAAAAGATTGAGACACTCTATAGGGGGATTTATTCCTAGAATATATATAGTTCATCTATGACGAACTGCACTTTCTCTGCTGTACTCCTGAAGTTAGTAAAATTATAAATGGTAAAAAAGTCTCTTGATAAAAGGACTGCAGTTGTAGGCGATTGTCTTGTTGCCATTGAACTGAAGTGTACAATTTGACAGTATATAAATGGTGTGTTAAACGTGTGTAGTATGGCAATTACTCACACGTATTCAAGCAAGAGAAGTCTGAAGATTTTTGTTTTATGATTAACTCGTTGGCTGCGGAGTGCACAGTTCATTCATGCAGCATGTGAAATGCCAGCAAGTCACGGAGCAGCCAGCATGTTAAGCGTGAAGATAGATTAACTTGCATGCACATGCATGCAGGTCTTATCATCTATGCGTATTTATGATAATAATTTTCCCCGCAGAAACTAGAGGCGTGCTCTAACTTTCGTGATAACTCTGATGCGTATTGGGAATGCTTTGGCCGGCACCTGACAACTTCTGCCAACCACCCGGGGGGCACGTGCAAGATGGGGCCCGACACCGAGGAGCTCAGTGTGGTGTCCCCTACTCTGAAGTGAGTGCGTGGTGCCGCCCTTGAGACTTGACCAAGGCATGAATTGGACTTTACGTCTTTGATCTACTTGTACACTGAACTCAAGAACATTGCATCATTCAAATACCTAAGTGCCAGGTCGAGATGAGGTCATTACCGTATTGATAAACCTGGCACTCTGGCCGAACCATGCAGCTGCTCTTCTTGTCCAACACCTGCATGACCCATAAGAGCTGAGAACTTCTCACGATACTTTGGGAGCAATTTAAGTGAACGTGCGTTAGAAGTTCATCATTACTCGATCGATACTCTACTTGAATTTTGAATAAATGTGTTATTGGGCGTTTAGGTAATTGTTCAAAGAAGAAGTAATTATTTTGTCTAATCTTACGATTATATTTGAAATTTGTTCACGATGGAATTTTTTTATCTAAAAGTTAACGGAACAAAAGCTACAGCTGTTTTTTACTCTTAATTTATATTCATGATCTTCAATTTAAAATCTCAAAACTTTATACTGTTTCAAAAAACAGAGAGAGAGAGAAATTCCAGGAATTTCTGAAATCGAAGTGACATTAGGTCCAGCTGCTATTCTGGCATTTAATTATGGCAATACCACTTGTTCGGGTCCAAACTTTTTCATTTCGATGCAGTCAAGATAGAATTCGTTCAAATGGAATCACGAGTACCTATTTAGCCGCGAGATAGTAGAGATTCAGACGACTAGTTCAGGTGTGCAACAATACCTGCTGTAAAATTTTCTGCGTATTGTTACAGATCGGAAATAAAAGGGCTAATAAAAGGCAAAAAACTTGCACTGATCATTGTGGAAACGAGCTTGAAGCATTGGACTTATCTTCCTCGCGAGACGTTATTTGTTAGAGTGACATTTTTGATCAATATTTTAGGAATTAAACTCTGACTGGTTAACTCCGTGAGCAGAGTGCGTGGGGTGAGCAGGTTGAGGGTGGTCGACGCCTCCGTTATACCCCAGAGCGTCTCTGCGCCGCCGCTGGGCACCGTCGTCATGATCGCCGAGAAGGCGTCCGACCTCATCATGCAAGAATGGGGATACTCGGTCGAAGAAAATCCGCAGGATGATAGCGACTAGTTGTTGGTTTCAAGTAATAACATTATTACTGAGCAAGTAATTGGGTATTGTATAGGTCCTCTAATCATTTATTGTTCAATTTGCCAAACGTATTGTTGAGTGTATCTTTAGAGGTTTGTGAAACGAAATAGTTCGTAACAATTCACTTTAAACACGAGTGTTTGTAACGATTCAACCGCATCTTTTATGCATAAAATTTCAGAAATGTCAAACAAATTTTTAGTATACATGAGCTCGACTAAATTAAATATGAATTAAACATGACAGTTTTCTCCTGTAGTGTTTGTAAGAATGCCAGTAATTTTTTTTTGTGTGCAATGAATTGAAAAAGTTGTAATCTCAATCTAAGTCAGCAGTCTTTTTTAATATTTATCCTGTTTTGAGTTCGTACCATACGCAGCGTTGTAAAGGTGGAATTCATTTTATACAGCAAAAAGGCCCTCGCTCGTCGTCGGTTGATAACGTCGCTTTACACGGTCAGCGTGCGTCTCGCTATGAAGTACTCGCGCCTTGGGAGATCTCCGTCGCGGAAGATCTTACACGCTTGTTGGTAGACGAAACTTACTGGAATATTTGTTATTTCAGATCCACGTAAATAAGGGTGATGTAATACGTTGGCTGTTGGATTAATTCCACGTTGGCTTCAGAGATTGAATTCGTGCTTTAACTGATATTAATCTTGACCTTTTTGACAGCTCTATTGTAGTTACAATAGACAGTATGTGCGCACTGAAATTCTTCTTATAAATTCACTCCTGAAATCAAAAAGTTGAGCGAAAATTATACTCAAATATTCGTAGGCCCGCAAGTGAGTTGGCACGTCTTTTGAACTTGCTTAAGTATTTCATATTGCTAAATAGCTTTTAAATTGTTCATTTGAATTTAGTCTGGCAGAAATGTGTAGAATCTTACCTTTGGTTTCAATGCTAAGACGGACTCACAGATCAAACTGATTTAAATTCATATTTTTTTTGCATAGATTCTTACTCGTTTAATTTTATCTGGAACTGAATATTTCACCAAATGCATAATATGGTTGCATCTGGTGATGTATTTATTCGTTCTTTGTCTGGATATCTTGTGTAAGGTAGGGCAAACGTTTGCTTCCATTACGATATTATAATTTTTACCCTAAAATTTGTGTAGGTCCGAATAATAATTTTCTCTTGTCTTAATTTCAAGTCACAACTAATGGTGGTTTTTTATTGCTCCTTCCTTATTTACCTTCGTGAAATTTCTAATTTAGCGATGATGACAGCCCTAGAGAATAGTTTTTATCTGTGTGTGCCAGTTTTTATTTTTCTTAGCTTTCCTGGAAATTTACAACGAAACTGGATAACGCTTTATATCGAGAGACATCAATTTTTTGCTCAGAACTGAACAATAACCAGAACTACAATTATAGAATTTTTACTGATCATAACAATGACAATAACTCAAGCACTAAGTTCAATTGGAGGTACTTAATGAGATCGAGCGAATTCTGTGTTCAGTTTTGCACCGTGGACAGCCCCACGCCTGATCGAGGCGGCTGCTCGAAATGAGCGTGTTTATACCGTCTCATTACATCAGCTGACCTCGATCTGTAGGGATCATTAAGACTTCGTTCTCTGGTGTTCGTAAGTTGCGGTTTTGATTTTGCGATCTGACCACAATTGGAAGTTTCAATCTTTTTTAACCTGCGTACTTAGTTTAGTTTTGATATTGAACTATTTATTGCAATAGCTTTTACGTAAGACTTTTTCAGTTTTAGTAAGTCGAGGATTCAAAAGATGTACACAATTGCTTTTTCTGTTTGTTCTCTAATCTCGGGTCCTTACTTACGTCACTTCATTTCCGTTCCCCATTCTTGAATCTTTAATTCAGTCGTGAACAAGGACGTAGAAACGTTCTCATTTAGAATTAAAATGAGAAGAAGATCTATGATTAATTGTGCCCTAAAACTTATTGGTACATGAAATCCTTTCTAATATCAAGAAAGATAAATATTTCTTTGATCACCGATGTAATTCTTTCTTTAATGGAGAGGCCAAGTCTGCAAACCGGCGTCCAGCTAAAATACTTGATTTCTTTGGGCTGCTGTTAATTGGAACGGTCAGGTACTGCATTCTGGATCTCGGGTTTTGCCCTCGTTCGTCTTTGCTCAGTCCCTGCTCATAATCGCGAGTAGCATCAGAACTTTAACAAAATTAATGTACTGAACAAAACAGCCTTCAAGAAGGCGCTGTCATGAACTCGACATTCAAACAAACGCGTTGGCCAGAGTTAAAAACGTGTGTAAGTTAATGATGTAAATTAATGATCGATTATCAAATTCATGGCACGAGTCACGATTAGCGCCATAATTTTTATATTTTAAATACTTCATTCGTCGACAAAAGTAGGGATATTCACTGTGAAGTTGCAGTAACAGAGATGTTCGTTTTATTCATTCAGCTTTGTGTATACAATACCGATCCAGCTCATAGAGTGATAGATCGGCTCCAGAAAAAACAACTCTGTCATCTAATTTGCATTTTACAACACGTTCTATTTTCTTCTTGTACACGAATAATCCCGGTGATATTTGATGCTTGATTTAGTTGGTATAGTTCAAAAAGGAGACGACTCAAGAGCGTTTTTTGCTGGAACTGATCTAGCGTTGGGAGAGGGGGGCGAATGAGTGTTATCAATCTAACTCAGGTTTGCATTATTTCCTCTGAGATAATGACACATGTCTGTGAAAAGAAAACCAGAAATTGTTAATAAATTTTTAGTATATAAACAGTCATAGATCATAAAACGTCAAGAAACTATTGCTCGAATTTGTAAATCTTATTGAGGTAAGGAATATTTCAAAAACAAAAAATATAACATTTAATGTATCTATGCAGAGAATAAAAATTTTACCAGCTTGGTTAGGTCAGCATTTTTTTTGCATTGTTATCAACATTTTTGATCAGCTACCCACTGTGAGCGTATTGTCTAGTGCATGGATTGTACAATATTTTTGGCGAAATTGCACTTGGATTTTCAAATTTCAACATATCCACCACCTTAACACATGCTTTCCTATTCTACTCGCACTTATGGTGTCTACGCAGAATGTGTGCTGGAAAAACGTTGTGGTGCTGAGAGCAGGCACCTTAAACTCAGGTCTTAGGAATTGATGAAGTCAATGCAAGGATTGCAAAAACTGGCGCAAAAAATCAAGGTTAAGCTTGGGGTCATGTTCGAACGTTTACTTTTTTAAGCCTGCGATATTTTTATGAGGTCGGTGGACAAAAAAAGAGTTGAGGCTCCTATATGGTGTGAATCGAAGGTCTATTTTTTGCCTCTCCGACGAAAGAGCGAGTGTGAAAGAGTCACTTTAGCCTTACGAAGCTGCCAGGCTGTTCGTTCCATCAATGGCGGGCCATTATTTATTCCCATTGGTGAGAGCCACAAAACCTTCGGCCACAACAACCTTCAGAAATTCATCAAACGCTTCGAACAAAACCTTCCGTAGAATTACAACTGGTGATTATCCTCCTTTATAATATCGTTCAACTAGCTTTTGGAAATAAATTCTCAGGTACTTGTAGGATTTTAGCTAATTCATTCCTGGGGCTGTAAGTTTGATTTTATTCGATATCCTGATATACGCCATATTATTTAATTTAATTTATGCTAAATTTTTCACACGAAGAATTTCCATTTAAAACAGAAATTTCCTCTTTTGGATAAGTACGGATCACAATTTTATGGAAAAAAGAGCAACATTAATTTTTGTTTTACATTAAAACCTGATAAAATAAAATTTAAAAGAGTATTTTTCATTAAAATAAAACCTGTTGCAGTCACACTGTCTTGTCATTAATCTTAAGGTATTAAAAATATATTATAATTTCAATTTGACTGAAATAAAGTACTTCCTTACTTTCTAATATTCTGCAGCTCCCAAATCCTCTTGAAAAGAACGTTTACTGTATTGCTTGCTTGCGCTTCCATGAAGATTTCAGCTGATTCTTCTAATGAACTACTGTTTGACCACAAATGAACGCAAAAAATAGTCAGTGCTTGCCTGACAGAAGCTGAATGAGTTTTCATTTCCATGCGTGTGTGGTGGATAAAGATCTGGCAATTGCACGTCCTGAAATTACAGAACAACTATCAATCTCTTTTGCTGCGCCTGCTTTTTTAATGAATGAGTAAAAAATTCGATGCGCTCTGAATAAACAAGAAGACAAAATAATGACTTCGTTTCTTACATGCCTAGGACTCCCTTGTTTTTTTCTATAAATGTACTGACCAATAAAAAAGTAAAAGTATGGAAATGAACAAAAAAGCCAGGGAGGTTGTGTGATGATGCTTCCGACAAGAGGTTAATTTCAGCCAGACTGTCACTTGGATGAGGCTGTGGGCCAGAAAGAGTTATGTTCCAGACTCTACGCTTCTTGAAGTGAAGGAGGTATGAATGTTAGGGTACTTGGTGATATTTGTAATCGTAGAAGAGTTTCGAATGTTTATTTGTCTAAGACCTTGAAGTGTGTAACGAATGACAGTTGATCAGTAATAAGTGTGTCGCAGGGATTTGTACCACGGCTGCTGAATTTTTCAACGGGTATAGGTAGAAAGATCTGAACATCTCGCTATTGAAAAAATGCAAGATCTAATCCTAAATTGAAAACATTTTCATATACCGCCGCCTTGTTGGATTTGCCCATGATGCACCGGACTTGTTAAACAAGTGGAATATTTCAAACACAATCAAACCTTCAATGCAACTACAGCTGCTAAATGTGGTACAAGTCCGTAATGCACGTCAACATAAGACCCATGGTCAATAATTTTTGACATATGAAATGGTTGAAATAGCAACTGAGATTTTATCAGACGTGCAAACTAGTTCCAGCAAGAGAGCCATGTATACAGCGTGTATTCTCTGTAGCTAAAAACGACTACGGTTTGTAAGTTACAGGAGTCCTACTGGTGTGATCAACATTAGGGTTCTGATGTTATTTAGATGAAGTGTAGTCTGCCGTTCTTATGATATTGTATGATCTCCTGTAATTGATGCTGTATACGATCTACCGTTACGTGGATCTTGTGTGACCCACTGTTATTTGATTTTGGGGGATCATCTGTTGTTTTGTTGTTGTGTGACCTACCGCTATTTAAGTCTCGTACGATCTAGAGTTGTTCGGATTTTTGGTGATCTACCGTGTCGGATGTGCATGTACGGTATTTAAACTTTGCATAAACGCTTCGGTTTCATTGCATACGTTGTGCGTACACCTGCTTACATTTTATGAAAATGACACCTCCGATGTACTTGAATTGGTTAGCATTTACTTTACTGGCGCCGACAGCACAGAGCGTGCTGTTCATTGTACCGCCTTCATTTTAAAGTAATTGGATAGGAATTATTTTTATAAGTGTGGAAATCTATTTTTGAAACGTTTTGCTGCATAGGAAAAGCTATATTGAAGGATATTCAAAACGTTCCTGTATCAATATTTCAAAATTTTACAAAGTCTACGGAAATTTAGACCACATTTTCACAACTTTTCATAACGTTGCATTGTGACAAATGAGCAAAACAAACCCTGTCTAACGTGACCTTAACTTTCCTAACGTGACCTTAACTTTCCTAACGTGACCTTTAACTTAACCCTAACGTGACCTTCAACTTAACCCTAACGTGACCTTTAACTTAACCCTAACGTGACCTTTAAC